>JAKTXJ010000026.1:0-208468 GCA_030582495.1 Suhomyces terraborum | reverse complement strand
CTACGCTCCGGTCGCGTGTGGGTTGCGCTGTCAGTTGCGCACGCGACACGGTCCCGGTCACGTGATGGGTGCGGCGCGCTTCTTGGCACGTGATATATCACGTGCCTGTTTTCGCAGTCACACCGGTGCTGCTCCCTTCGGTGGGCCGCGCACGCCCCAGGGCTGTCGCCCTGGCGCACCCTATAACTAAAAATTTTTCACGTCTTCTACTCTCCAGTATCTGTCGATCGAAAACCACCACCCCCGGCTTTCCACGTAATATTCCGACAATAACAACATAATGTCTGCTCCAGCTGCTGCTCCAGAAAAGAGAACCTTCGGTAAGGGCCCAAGAAAGGGTGGACCAAGAAGAGGAAGAAGAGACGAAGAAAAGGGATGGACCCCAGTCACCAAGTTGGGTAGATTGGTCAAGGCCGGTAAGATCACCTCCATGGAAGAGATCTACTTGCACTCTTTGCCAGTCAAGGAGTTCCAAGTCATCGACTTGTTGCTCCCAGACTTGAAGGATGAGGTCATGAAGATCAGATCCGTCCAAAAGCAAACCAGAGCCGGTCAAAGAACCAGAATGAAGGCTGTCGTTGTCATTGGTGACTCCAACGGTCACGTTGGTTTGGGTATCAAGACCGCCAAGGAAGTCGCTTCCGCTATCAAGGCCGCCATTGTCATCGCCAAGTTGTCCATCATCCCAATCAGAAGAGGTTACTGGGGTACCAACTTAGGTGCTCCTCACTCCTTGCCAACCAAGGTCACCGGTAAGTGTGGTTCCGTTGCCGTCAGATTGATCCCAGCTCCAAGAGGTAAGGGTATTGTTGCTTCCCCAGCCGTCAAGAAGTTGATGCAATTGGCCGGTGTTGAAGATGTTTACACCACCTCTTCCGGTTCCACCAGAACCACCGAAAACACCCTTAAGGCTGCTTTCGTTGCTATTGGTAACACCTACGGTTTCTTGACTCCAAACTTGTGGGCTGAAAACGCTTTGGCTCCATCCCCATTGGATGTCTACGCTGAGGAAGCTCACGCTGGTAAGAAGAGATACTAAATGTGTATATTATACTAATTTATAATCTTAGCGAAAATTACAGAATGTAGAGGTGTGGTAGAGGGACAAGAGATAAGTGGGAGTTGAACATGGATGTAGAGAAGAATTACAATAGGTACTGTAAAGAAGTCAACATCATTTGAACTGACGGAGAAGAAATTTGTATTTATGTGAACGAGAGTTCTTTTACTGAATTTGAGAATGCTCTAAAAACGATACTACCCGATGGTTCCTTCTGTTTTCGTCTTCACCATGTTTTCTAACATGATGATTTGAAGAGTATTGCAGTATGGGTTTTCGTGATAATCATCAAAAATGTGAAATTACTTGAAAATCATGAAAAGTGCGAAAAATACAAAATACTAGCCAATCTGCAGAGATTCTGGATCAACTCAACTTCGTATATCGATATCAGTTCAACGATATCACGTGTACTTTTAAGTAGCCGGGAATTAATGAGCCACCATAGACGTGTTTCAAAATCTCAATATATTATCTACTCTTGCTCAATTAAATTTTATATAGTAGGATATAATTCTGATGTTACTATCATGATGTACATATCGGTTTAAGAGTACACGAAGAATCCACACTTTACAAGAAAACTTGTTTAGTCTTAAGATCGTTTCTCCACACCTAATTCAGCATGTACGAAATAATTAATTAAACTAATATACAATCATATATATACTCATGAAGCAACATTTATGTCTAATCTTGCACGGCCTGTTCCATGACCTGGTCTTGAGGAACAGCAAATGCACGGTCGGAAGTTGCACCTTCCTTGGACCAAGTGTTGGATTGAATGTCTCTTCCATCTGGATGCTGGTACATACAGTTCTTGTTCAGACACTTGGATCCGAAACGACATACCTCGGCGAATGGATGCGCGAAAGTGCAATCGAGTCTCTTGCACAGAGCTCCAGCACGACATGGAACCAACGAAGTAGCGTGTCTTCTTGGACAACGGTAATTGGTACATTGCATACCGAATTTGCACTGTTCCAACGCAACCTCAGGATTAGGGCCTGTTTGAACCACAGGACGTGCGCTTGGAGGTGGAGGATGCGCCTTGGAACAATTAGGGTCGATGCAACCCTTTCCAGCAGGACACCAATCCAAAGTAGCGATTTTGGCCTGTCCATTGGCAGGGGTGGGATGTGCAAATGGACATGTGTCTTTGGTACAGTTCAAACCGAACTTACATGCGGCCTGCGCCAACATGGCTTCGTTTTTTTTCTTATCCTTGTACTCTTGCTTGGATTTCTCCAACTTGGAAATCAACTCTTGATCTTCTTCAGGGTGTAGGTAGTTACATGTTCCTGGTGGATTGGTACAGTTTGGATAAGCGAAGCAGTTTTTGGTTGGATGCGCAAACTCACACGCCTTATTGTTACAGTATGGGAAGTCTTGACATCTGCCCTTGGAGGGCTTCAGCTGGATCTTGGTGACGTTAGTGTGGTTGTTGCTTTCGTTCAAGATACGAGACACGTTTTGGGCGTTGAAACCTTTTTTGTTACCACTTCTATCCTTGCCAGAAATGGCCGATTTACCGATTCCTCCCTTTCCTTGTTGCTTTGAACGAGAGTCATAGTCTCTGTTGTTTGGCTTGTTTCTATGCTGAGCACCCCTAGGGCCTGTAGGGATTTGAGGAAGCTCATGGGAGCCTTCTGACTTATTGGTCTCATTAGAAGCTGGGACCTGGAAGTTGAAATGGGGCACTGGTGGAAAGGCTGACACCGGAGGGAATGCAGACACAGGGGCGCTAATCGGAACTGAAGGTGCCTGCCCTTGGGGCTGCAGCTGCTGCACTTGTTGATCTTGAAGCTGTTGTTGTTGGAGCTGTTGTTGTTGGAGCTGTTGTTGTTGGAGTTGTTGCTGTTGGAGTTGTTGCTGTTGCTGTTGCTGTTGCTGCTGCTGTGTATCCTGTTGGCTCGCTTGGTGAAGACTGTGGATCCTCTCGACCTCACGGAAAATGCTCTCGATAAACGGAACATCCACAGGTATGTCGGAGGCTTCTTTGACTTCTCCCAAGATCTCGTTCACGGACTTCCCACTGACGATCAAGATGATGATAAACTCGGCGATGTCCTGGGCATCTTCCACGCAATTGTAACGGTTCTTTAGTTCTTGAATCAAGTTGTTTTTCAACTCTATCCCGATGGGATCTTCAGGGCTGAACTGGATGGACATAGTGGCGAAGTTGGTTAACACAGCAGGGGTGTTTTCGAAGAGAAAAATGATGCCAAGTCAACGTGATGGGATACACGTGACCACATGTCCACGTGACACACTAGTGTGGATTTTGCACCCACTAGACCAACTGGAAGAGTTCCTCCTGGAGGTCTCCCAACAACTCCTTGATCAACTCGATGATACTGTCCAACTCCTCGCTGATGGTGGAAGTAACCAAGATGTACGAGTAGAGAAGAACGAAGTCCTCGTTGGTCAAAGTGGCCTCTCCTCCCGAATTGCGGACCTCACTCAACTTGTACAAAAGCCGGTCTTTAGCGTGTTCCGTGGATGCTGGTTTGTTGGGAAGAGGGAAGCCCAATCTCATAGCACTGGCGATCATGTAGAAGATCAAGAAAAGCCGCTGTTCAAGCTCGTTCAACTCGGACTGGATATAGTTGAGCACGAAGGCCTCATTGGGGGTGATGATGGGGTCGACTCTGATCATGAGACTGATGTTCTGGAACGAGTCGATGATGTTGGAGGTGCTCTTGAGCAATTTCTGGTAGGTGGCTTCAGGGAAACTTCCCTTGAGACGGAATTCTAGCGGGGCTTGTTTGAGAAGCACTTCGCACTCTCCCAACAACTGATTCACACCCTCTTCGCCCTTGAGCCCCACGAGTTTCAGGCTCCTGGAATCGAAGTCCAACGGGCCCGAGGTCCAGATCACACCCAACCGGAGCCATAACACCGTCAACCCGTTTTTCAACCTCGCACGGGCGCTATTGGGCAAGAAACATGAGGCCATGATCAAGGCCCATATCACTCCAATAGACACTGCGAACACTCTGTGCGACGCTATTTCCCCAATGATGGGCGTATCACCTCCCTCGCCTCCATCCTCAGAGTCCTGCTGGGTCATACTATACGAGTACAACGCACTCAAGTTGTAAGTCAACAAGATGAAACGGCCAAACGGGTTGTTCTTTTTCCAGAAGAGAATGATGTAGAACGAGAACACCGCGAACACGATTCCCGTGAAGCAAAGAGCATAGACGTTTCCGTCGGTGGTGATCCACACCACGTACGCAGCAAACGCTCCGAGGAATGTTCCGATGAACCGCCACTTAACCGTCATGGTGGTCCCACCCAACGACTTGTTCATCATGATACAATACACCGTGAGAGCCCATTCGATTCTCCACAGATTAAATCCTTCCTTGGTCTGGGGTAAGAACGCAAGCGAAGACAACACCATTGCACCCAAACCTACACGAATGCCGAACTGCACCTGCGAATCTCGGAAGATTCGAAGGGCCTTCCACATCTTGAACGACACCGTGGTCTCGTGCTGAGGCTTTTTCCGCTTGTCAGTTTGGAACTTGTACTGAGTTTGAAGATCAAGTAATGCTGCGTTCAAAGTGCTGTTTTGGCGTTGTTCCTCAGCGAATTCCACCGAGGGATCTTGCGACCTCCAGAACTTCAACCACGACCATGTCCTGGACTGGGACCGTGCGTCCTCGTATGTTTCTGCAAGCTTAAGGAATTCCATTAGTTCGTTAGCGTAGAGCCCAAGTAACGAGGAGAAATTTCCACAGCACGCGGCCACTTCCTCTTGGTCTGTTCTCAAGAGGAAGTCAGCGGTGTGCGTGAAAACTTCCTTGTTGTAGAGCTTTTTAAGCGAATCCGCTTGTTTGGTCTCAAACAAGCGTATAGCCTCTACCAACGAACTTTGAAGCTTGGTGGTTTTGGCAAATTTGTTGGGTCTGTCCTCACTGTACTTTTCAAAAGGAATTTCAGAGAGAATTCCTCGGATCGTGAAAATTAGAGACTTCATCGATGGGGCCAAGTAGTACACGAATGTGTCGAAGAGATGCTCATGGGATGGTATTGATGATTGGTGTGACAGAGACATGCGGCTGATCGCAGGGTCTTCCGTAAGGAGTGAAGTGGTATGGGAGTTGTAGTAAGACTGGTTATTTTGAACATTTTGGTTGTTTTGAACATTTTGGTCGTTTTGAACATTTTTGTTGACCATATCATTTTTGTCGTTCTTATCGTTGCTTTTCTGGTTATTCTGGTTATTAATATTGGACTCATATTTCGCCACGAGTAACGATTGGCCCCTCAGGCTCTCAACATGCTGTTCAACATTATCTCCTAGTGAGGCATGTTCTTCTGTACTGTTCCCAATTAGTTCGGGTTCTGGAGACACCGACGTCTCGAGCCATTCGGTGCGGAAACTGTCCAAGCTCTCGATGTCAGTTTCATGATTCTCTTCGTTGGCATGAAGCAATTTCCACTGCATCTCCGTGGAGCTCCGCAATGCCTGTAAGTGCCTGGCTAACGAAACTGTAGACGTCACTAGTTCATTGAAGACCTGCCACTCCTTTTCTCGGCCTTTGAACCGGAGCTCATACATAGCTTCCTCGGTGTTTGCCCACAATTTGGAGATGTTGTCTTTCAACTGGTCAAATGCCTCGGCGTCCTTGGCAGTGATTTTCTCTCCTGCTAGGAACCGATGTGAAACCAACGAAAGCACCGACGACATGATATTGTAGGAATCATTCAAGTTTCTCCGAAGCTGGCACACCGCACTAACAGGATAGATGAGATAGCAGCACGAAATGCTGATGATGCATCCCACGATCACCACCTCGAACGTGGCTTTCAACCGATCCAATGGGATATTAGCAGCATTCAAGCTGCCTTCCTTCACAATACACGTCACAATGGCTATGGAGGCCAAAGAACAGGCAGTATTGGCCTTATTATTGGACTGCTTCATATAGGCGATGATCCCGAGGGCCACCGAGCTGATGACCACGTCAATGGCATGCGAGATCTCGTTCTGACCGCGATTGAAGAAGAACGTCGCTACTGTCCGACACACCATCGACACCGAGAACGAGAATATTAACGATATCACCACGAAAATAAGGGTCTGGTGCATGGAACCCTTGGACCTGGCGGGATGGAAGTACACGGCGACGGTGGCCACCACGTGCTTGGAGTCCGTGGACCCCAAGAAGTCGTCGAAGGGCGTCCAATACACCCCCAAGGATGCTATGAAGTAGGCCAAAGTGCACTTGAGCACACTGCGGAACTTTTGATTGGCAGAGGTCTCTGCCAATATGGTCCATAGGCGCTTTGCACCTGCTCCAATGGCAACAAGGCTGCCGGAGGTGGAACTTCTGCCGAGTAGAGGGTCATTTTCGGTGGCCCCACTGCCAAAACTGAATGTTGATAGGGAAACTGCTCTTCTGACTCTTTCTCCGGTCCCGGGAAGAATCACAGACGACTGGCGTTCGACTTTTCTGGAGCGTTTCGACGGGCTGTCTGCGGAGAGCATGATCCGCTCGAGGCCCTGCACGACTTCTGGTGCTTGTTGGCCACGACTGGCCATGGTGGGAGGAGGTGTTGGTACGGAGTTTGATAGTGGTGATTGTAGAACAATATCGGGTCACGTGAGGATAGTGGTTACCATCGAGAACAAGAGGTGGCTAGAGCAACAGAACGATTACGTAAGTAGAGAAGGTATTTTAGTTTTAGTTCAAGTCATTACAGGTGGCTATGGTGGTCGTTAAATTTCTATTAAACAAACGGGCGTGATTCATTAAGTATTAGTGAAGTGGAAGTGATTGGAAGATTTCTCCAGGAGTCGGCTTAGTCTTCGTAGCCGATGATCTCTCTGAACAAGTCCTCACAAGGAACGGTGGCTTCCATTTTGGCGCAAAGCAAGAACACTCCGCTCAATTTTCTGTGCAAGGAATAGGTTTCCTCGGGTGGGGGTGTCAAGCGTTCGCTCAACATCACACCCACGTTGTCTCTGACTCTATCGGTGATGGTTTGGTTTTTGAAGTCGAAAGCCTCGCCTTTGTTGTCGATCGGCGAGAAGGCTTCCCCGAGGACCATGACGGAATCTATGTGTGCCTCGGTCATTTGGGGTGATTCTAAGCCGGTAAGGTAACCCAATCTCTTGGAGTAAAGTTCCACTGCAGCACGGTCCTTACGAACGGCAGCACGAAGAACTTGGACGTAATCGGTGATGAACTCATCGTTGAAGTCACGGGAGGCTCCGAAATCGAGCAATTCGATTTTTCTGGTGTTTTCATTGTAGAGGAAGTTTGCCCAGTTGGGGTCTGATTGCATAAACTTGAAGTGCTTGATCTCCATAAGACAAAGTCTCATGATGTTGGAGGCGATCCAGTTCTTGGTAGCTTGGTCCCAGTTTCCCTTAACGATCTCGACACCTCTCATACGTTCCATAGTCAAGACGTGCTCACCACACAAGTTGTGGAACACTCTTGGAACCTCGAATGCATCATCCTCGCTGACCAACTCTCTGTATCTCATGATGTTTTGGGCTTCTCTGATGTAGTCACATTCCCACTTGAGCTCGGTTCTGGCGTTGGCAATGGTCTTGTCGAGGAACAAACCAGCAGGAAGGATGGATGATGCAGTAAGGAGCATAAGCAAGTTGTTCAAGTCAGAGTCAATAGACTCCACAACACCTGGGTATTGCACTTTGACCACCACAGGAGTCACGGCGCCTGTGACATCGTCATGTGCAACGGCAGTGTGAACTTGACCAATGGATGCAGCAGCAATAGGAACGTCATCGAAAGAAGCGAATAAGCGTTCTCTCCAGTTTTGACCAAGATCACGTACGAGAACTCTTTCCAATTGGCCTGGTGGCATGTAATGGGCCGAATTCTGTACACGCATCAAGATTTGCTGGATTTCTTTAGGAAGGATGGACGAGTCTTGGAAAGACATCATTTGTCCGATTTTGAGGGCAGCACCTCTCATCTTGGAAAACTTCTTGGCCATACGTTCGATGTTAGCAGGAGACAAGATGAGAGACTTCATGCTGAGGCTGGATGTGTTACCGTTGGCGTAATGCTTGATACCTTGTTTGGCGGCACCGAGGCCCATACCCGCAGCCAATGAGCCGTAGTGAAAAATACGCGCCAATCTGGTGGAGGGGACTTCAGAACTGGACATCTCAAACTTTGTGGACTCCTTCTGGGCAGATTCTGGCACTGGTGCTTCGCCGATGATCTTCAGGTGGTCGAAGTGGGGCGTGGAGGTGGTGGAATAGTGTCTAGGGAATTGTTTGGTGGAGAAGGATCTTTGAGAAGATTGGACGTTTTTGGGCTTTCTGGCTCTTTTGGAGCCAGAACCACGAGCTGCAAAAGCCTGCTCTGCTCTTGAGCGGGCTCTGATGGACATGGCTCTCGCATCTGTCCACATCTGCGATTCGGTGTCACAGCTTCTCAATGGGTAGCCAGCCCAAGAGTAGGCGTACACGTGGGCGGCGTCTCTTTGGGCAACGGCAACGGCACCGCTTGCCACGTCGCGTAGCGAGCCGGCAATGGCGGTTAATTGGAACACGTTTCTGCTCAACGACATGGACTCCGGCAGAGGAATGGGATTAAAAACTGGAGGTTGAAATTTTGGCATGGGACGCATCTCTTATATAACATCATCAGGCCCGCCTTGGGACTGTGTGCAGGTCTCGGACGCGAGGAGGGGAGATGCGGCCAAGCCAGTGGCCGAGGCAGGGTCTGGGCGTGGGGAACCCACGAGGAAGGAACAGAAACAGCAGCGGGAGAACGGCAGCGACCCACAAGCAAAACAACAAGATCGACAGGAGCAACACAAACACGAGGGCCAGAAAGAGCATGTGAGAACTCGTGAGGATCATAAGGGACCCTGAGGACTCGCTGGTCCACGTAGCGATAACCAGGAAACAGCAAGAACCAGTAATAACAGGTGAGAACCAATAACAGCCATTAATAGCCTGAAACCGATTCTGAGGACCATTAAGACCGTTTGGGAACAGGGCGGAACACTTTGGACGAGGCTCAATAGCATTCGATTATTTCAGCGGTACCGCCAGCTAAGCCAGTGCGGTGCCACGGTAGGCGGGCCTGCGTCTCGGGAAAACCCATGGGTCGTGCTGGCATGCTAGCGTGAGAGCGTGTGAACGTTTGTCGCCACAGCCCAGCGAGGACCGGACCGGAGCCAGAGAGAGCCAACAAAGGATGGAGAGTCAGCTTCGGGGAACTCGGAGCCAGAGTCAAGCACAGAGTAGGAACAGGGAAAGCACCGGGTCGGACCTTGGGCGTGAGATGCAAAAAGAAAAGAGCAGGGTGGAACCAGGGAAGTAGAGAGCCAGAGCAGAACCAGAGCCAAATCCACGGCACAAACAGAACCAGAGCCAGAACCAGAGCCTGGAAGACGCAAGCAGCCTGGATACCATCGTGAGCAAGCTAGCCTTTAGGGACACTTTGGAGCAATTCGAAGTCTCACACCGCTCTGGTGGACTCGAGCAAAGCCTACGTCAAGCCCTAATTAGAGCAACGACAAGGTGCAACGGCCAGGGGTCAGGATCGTGGGCCAGGGGAACACACACAGTTGATCCGTCTGTGCTAGTTACAGTAGTGCCACCCCAGGAATTGTGGAATAGGGAGAAGGTTATGATGGGTTATGATGGTGGTTATGAATAGAAGTTGCAAATGTGGAGACAGCGAGAGAGTGCAGCGACGAGTGGTGTTAGCTGCACACGCTACGGGGGAGCCAGGGAGAAACAGCAGCAGCTAGGGAGAGAAAGAAAGATGCAGGGAACGCAATAGCTAAGGAGAGTCAGGGAGAGATAGGGAGAGATAGGGAGAGATAGGGAGAGATAGGGAGAGATAGGGAGAGTTAGGGAGAGCTTGGAAATTACGAAGAGCTTGGAAAGGGAGAGACACAATTGCTGGAGAGAAGTTAGAGACACCTCCCACGGGGATCGGCGACAGTCACTGTTGGGTCCGTGGTGCTGGTTGGGGAACCAGCTGCCTTCGCGGTGGGTCTTCGTGCAAACGTTCGTAATGCGCGGGGGAGCGAAACCGGAGCTGCACTGACACCACACCGCAAGATTGCCACAGCAAATTGGGTGCATGGGTAAGAGCGTGGGACCTTTGGTAGAGAGCATGGAAGACCTGGGGCAAGCAGAGCTAATTTTAGGTGACGTGATAAGAGAATGGAGGCAACGAAGACTTGGTGTGAGCAACGAAGGGTGAACGGAAGTCGAGGAAATCGACGAAAACGACGAAAGAAGAAGGAGGGACGAACGGAAGAAACCACAAAGGTGGAACAAGAGTAGACACGGGAAAAACAAAGCAAAAACAAACGTAGAGGCAGCCGAATGGCAGGAGCAACGAAGGCTCGGGAGCAACTCCCAAAGATCGGCCTGGCACCCCAAAGAATCCCACGAGGGTGCTGCGGAGCTGCCCCGATAGGCACCGAGAAAGTCACTGCGATAGATAGAGAGAGGTAGGTGCCACCGACGAACCGTTAATACGCCACTTGCACTGACGACCGGACGAAGAGGAATTTAAGCTGAGAATGATCCTGAGACCATGATCAGCCTGGATACAATTAGTGGAAGAGAGACTCAACAGGATTCAACAATCGGGACGTCTACTATTATTTGCTACTTCTCGAAACGGAATCCTTTGAATGTGAAGATTACTCGAGGCCAACGCTTGGTGGGGCTGACTTTCTCGTCAAACAGAATCAGGCACTAAACCAGGTACGCATTTAATTAGTGCGTATTGATGCTCACACTCAGAGCAATTCACGAAATCCACTCTGTGGGGTAATGGCACAGAAAAGGCACGAGAATAGGCATCACAACTGTTTGCGCAACCGGGAACTGTCACTGTGTCGAGGAACTGTCACTATGTCGAGGGAATGTCAGTTTGCTTAGGAACGTGCACTGGAACGGGAGTCCTCGGAGACAAGGAACTGGAGCTGATGTCGTACCGAAGGGTCGCAACCTCGTATAGGCGGAAGAACAATCGTGACAGAAGCCAGAGCCTCAACAATCGAAGCACAATAACCGTTGCACATTATCGCGGGTTATTGTAAGATCGTGAATACCCAAGCGAACACAACGAGCCATAATTGATGTTTCGAGACTATCTCTGCAAAGGGGTCAGGAGAGGAGCTAGATTATTTATTAAACTAGTTGGACCTGTTGAACTAATTAGACTAATTGAGCAACTGAAACTAACTGGACTAACTGAGCTTGTTGGACATGTTGAGCTATTGAACTAATTGACTTATTTGAACAGAAAGACCTATGTGAACAGAAAGACCTATTTGACGTATTCATGACCCACTGTTGGTGCCTCTGCCTCGATTAAATCGTTGTTCGTGTATCGCACACCACCACGCAAACCATCCAAAAAGCACCTGTTGTGTCAGATCCAATTTCAAAAAGAACCGCTCTACGTGCTTCCGTTCCTCGTTACCAGATCCGAGACACCAAGTACCCAAACGGACCACCTCCGCTTTCTGTTTGAACATCTCAAGGCTCCTATCAACTCTGGGCCACCAGCAGGTCGCTTTTTCCCGTCACCCTGCCGTTGCACTTCCACCACTTCCCACGAGTCCCACGCCTCGTGTACTCCACTTGTCTCCACATACCGTAAAACTGTCGCTCTGCGTCGCTCTGCGTCGTACTGGGACCTAGTGCCGTTGATCGATACGGCGTGCCTGACTCACAGTGTCAGAGGCCAATGGGCCGCTTTCACAGTACTCTACGATGGCCAGGGACCCCAAAAAACGTCCAGGGCATCGAGGGGACCGAAGGAATCACCAGGCCAGAGAGCTGGGTGCCTCAAGTTTGTCTCCCACCGTCTTCCGCCATCTTGTGGCCCGAGATCGCCAACATTCCCTCCCCAGCATGAACTCTTCATAACCCATCACGTGCCCCAGATTGACATGACCCGGTGCAGGTCCAGTGTTTGTTGATAAAAAAAGACCGAAGGCCCACCACTTCTCTCTTCTTCCCTTTCCATTCTCCCCTCCTTCGTTCCGGCCCCATCCCGTCAGGTTCTGTTCCATTGCACCTCGTGAAAGAAACCTCTGCATACGTCCGTCCCAGCTTGGTGCTTTTCATTCGCTTCTTCTGCCACCGTTCCTTGGTGCTCCGCCCCCTGTTGTCGTATCCTTGCCCCAACAACCCTCAAATACTCCGATAGAAGCCGCCCCAGATCCTAATGTCATCCAAAAGAGCATCCTCCAACTCGTACGGGAGTCCCTACACTCCCCAGCAGGAGACGTTCAATCCCTATGAGAACGCTAAGCGTCAGTCTGTGTTCGACCAGCAACGCCGTGAAATGTTCCAGAAATACAATTCGCCCCGAATCATCATCAATGACGACCCCGTGATCCCACTGTACCCTATCCAGGACCTGGTCAAGAAGAGCGCCAACTACAACCTCAAGATCGTGGTGGTGGGTGACGGTGGTTGCGGAAAGACATGTCTCCTAGTCAGTTACGCCCAGGGCAAGTTCCCCGAGATCTACGTCCCCACGATTTTTGAGAACTACGTGACTATCGTACAAGCTCCCAACAACAAGTTGATTGAGCTTGCGCTCTGGGATACCGCTGGCCAGGAGGAATACGACCGCTTGCGGCCGCTCCTGTACCCCGACGTGGACGTCCTTCTCATTTGCTTTGCCCTCGACAACTTGGTGTCGTTGCAGAACATCAAAGACACATGGTTCCCGGAAGTCAGCCATTTCTGCCCCGGAGTGCCCATTGTGTTGGTGGGCACCAAGGCAGACTTGCAAACCACGTTCGACCCCGACCTCCCCATCCAATTAGCCACCGAGATCAACGCCGTGGGGTACATCCAGTGCTCCGCCAAAACCATGTTCAACATCAAGACCGTGTTCAACTTTGCACTCCACCATTTCCAGAGGAAGATAGAAATGCAAGAGCAGGTCGAAAAATCCGCCGGGTCCCGCAACCGTCTCTCGCGGGTGCTACACGGCTCGTCCTATGGGGGCTCGTACGGGTCCAACAAAATGCATTCCAGAAACGTCTCTGGTAACTCCAAACGTGGCGGCCACTTGAACTCGGACTCCGCTGCGCTCTTGGACACCCCCTTGACCGAAGACAACTACACCCAGAACCCCTACGGGAACTTTGGAGACTCCAAGTACCGCGAGGACGAGTTTGCGTTCGTCCGTGACGACCGCAAGAAGAAGAAGAAGAAGAGACCCTGTGCCATCTTATAGTGCTGCTCCACCCAGTTAGATCTAATTACTTAATTACGTAACTCCTGACTCAGCGTACCCTCTCGCCCGCGCCCTCCCTGGAAAACATGAAAAAGGGGTATCTGTCTCCCTCGGCTTGCCCCAGCTTGTCGCGGTGTATTCCGCCGACAAGCAATCCTGCACACAGCCGGCCCTCCGATTCTACATCAAAACACGTCCCACTTCTACTTCGAATCCTCCAACCAAAGCGTTTGTCGTTGCGTTCTTTCCCTTGAAATCCCCGAGTTCAAGCGCTAGTGGTGCGACGCCTGCGATTCTGCTCCCCATACCGCCAGCTTTGGCCCGTTTTTCTGCGCCCGTCCCGCCACAATCCGCCGTGATCCGTGATCCCCAGTTCTCATCATTGTCCAGTGAATCCTCCATCATCGGCATAATATGTCCATCCACGAGAAGAACGACCTGCCCGGCGGCACCGGCACCACCTTGTCACAGCTCGAGCACGACCTCTTGAAAAAGCCGTCGTCTGGGCTCGATGACACCGACATCGAAATTCTCCTTGCACCCAACAACCTTGGGGATGCAGGCAACAAATCCAACGATCACTACAAGGTACGATTATCCCCGTTCCGCTACAAGGTGCGGTCGGTGCTATTGCCGTATATCCGGAAGGAAACAGATGCGTTGAAGAAACTCCAAGCTGCGATTCGTACGCCGGCTCTAGACTTCTACTTTGCCTGGTCCGCCAACTTGGCTTCGCATACGTTCTATGTGCTTATGCTCCCGATCCCCATTTGGTTCGGGGTGAGCTCGTTGGCCCGGGATTTGGTGTATGTCCTCGGGCTTGGGATCTATTTCACGGGGTTTCTCAAGGATTGGTTCTGCTTACCACGTCCCCGTTCTCCCCCAGTAAGACGGATCACCATGCTGGGCTACACTGCCCAAGAGTACGGGTTCCCCTCGAGTCACAGTGCAAATGCTACTGCCGTGACGTTGATTCTTCTCGCCCGACTCTTGGAGAACCAGCATGATCTTTCCAGTACAAGCTACATCGCATTTTTGGCCATTCTTTCCATCTACTATGTTTCGTTGATATTTGGAAGGCTCTACTGTGGTATGCATGGATTTTTGGACGTCTTAGTGGGCTGCAGTGTTGGAACTGGATGCTTCTTGTTCCGTTATTGTCTTGGAAGAAAGTGGGATGATTTCCTCTTCAGCAACGATTATGCTTGGACTACAGCCGTAGGAATAGTCATGGGATACATTGGGCTCATTCATATCCACGCCGAGCCTGTGGACGACTGCCCATGTTTCGACGATTCCGTTGCATTTATTGGAGTATTGATTGGTTTGGATCTTTCTCATCTATTTGCGGTAAAATCTCAGTATTTTGCCAACCGTAACATCTTCCGTGATCCTTTCCTTGTGTCGTATGATGCAAACTTCAGTTTGTTCAAGAAATTGGCTCGTGTCGTCTTGGGTATCGTATTGGTGGTTATTTGGAAAACAGTTTCCAAGCCAATAGTTTTTACAGTTCTCCCACCAATCTACAAGATTATTGGTGTCTATTTACCCAGAAGAAACTTCATTGCCACAGCTCATACCACTCAATCAAACAGACAAATCCGGAGTACCTCTATTTCTAATTTGAGTGAGAACGACGTGGGTGCCAACGCAATTGGTGACTTCAACAGATTTATTAAGGGAGTCACAGAGCACGATCAGAAATATGCAATGGGCCCAGAAACAGAGATAGACTATTACGAAATGTTGGCGTATGCTAATGAAGCTCCAGAGAAGGAAGTTGAGGAGTTCCCTAGTATCGAGAAGAGCGAATCGACACCCAAGGTGTCTCCAGTTGCGGGTGTTTTTAAACCTAGATATGATGTGGAGATCATTGGTCGTTTAATAGTTTATGCTGGAGTTGCGGCCACAGCCGTCTGGGGCTTCCTGTTTGTCATGGAACTTCTTCTGTTGGATTGAAGAATGCAGTCTTACAAAAATTGGGAAATCGCATAAATGAAGCTCATTGAGCAATAATTATCAAACCATGCTTGAAGGATTCACAGGTGACCTCATAGAAAGAAGTTTAAGGAATTGACTGCCCCTCGTTGATGGCAGTTCATCCGATGCTTCTCACGATATCCATACTTTAAGCAAAAGAAGAATAGTCTCCCAAAACATTGAAACTTTCTTTAACTTATCATTATTGTTTCTGAACTCTCAAACTAAGGATGACCTGTTTCTCAACGGAGGAACTGGGTCAAGCATAAGTCGAAGTGTTCAAAAATACCTAATTGGAAACAATATTACTCAAATTATTCCAACCAATCAAAATCACATTGCCTTCTTACATCTGTCATTTTGGCACTATCATATGATGTTCCCATCTGAACAATAATTTTAACACAATCGTTTGACACAATTACTTGACAACATCATTTACTTTGTCACTTTCACTATCAAGTCACATTTGCATTTGAAACTTTCACTTGTCACTAAGATCTGAGGCTGTCAGGTGACATTGTCATTTGACTTTATCATTCAACATAATCATAGGACTTGAGAGGTGCGCATTGTATCATACCAACATCATTCATGGTTCCCCATGTGTTTATATCCTGTATCTATTTCAAATGATTAGGTTCGTTCTTTA
This sequence comes from Suhomyces terraborum, assembly GCA_030582495.1. Lineage (NCBI taxonomy): Eukaryota > Fungi > Ascomycota > Pichiomycetes > Serinales > Debaryomycetaceae > Suhomyces > Suhomyces terraborum. Next base: position 192,543 of record JAKTXJ010000026.1, on the reverse strand, counting down.
TGCTCCGAAGGAAGATGATTCCGAAATTTTGTAGCACAGAATCAGTGGTGTGACCAAGAGTTTATTTCAATTAATCCCAATTGCATTGCATAAGTACTCGGATATTTGCATTGGTACGTTGCATTGGGAAAATAAGCTTTTATGGATGTTTATATAGCGCGATTTAGTTTGGTTTGAAGGTATTTGAGTTGGTGGGATTAAGTTCTAACAAGTTTTTCAATTCAGAGTTGTTGTGGTATTTTTTCTGGATATCAACTAAATTAAAAGATTGTTTGTTGATTTTGAATTATATAGAGGTTGCACATAAAGTTGAAAGTTAGAAGGTCCGAATTTATTTTACGGATTTTATTTTCAATTTGGTGCATGATAAGGAATAATAATATTTTGATGATACTTTCAAAACTTAAATAATACCTTCAACATAGTTGCCTTCACAATGCCATAGCGTGCCTATTAGTACGACCCATGACTATAATTGTGATAATACTAAAACGGTAAGCAAGACATACCTATGCCTTTTTTCAATCCCCTGATTGGCAAGAGAAAACCAAAGCGGAAGGACAGAAACATTACAGAAACAATGATTCGAACAAGCGGAATTCCTCAAACTTGTGGCTTTCTTCACTCGCCAAAAACCGATATTCCACGGAAACTAACCAAACTTTCAGCTGAGCGACCCCGGCTTCGTATTTCTGTTGGTTTTAACTTTCGCTTCACTTTGGCACCCTTTTCTTTCCATGGCTTACCTTTAAGAATTAGAAAAATTAGTGCCCGTGCAGCCCGAATAATATCACTTGTTCCATTTGCACTATTAGTCTGCTGCACGTTCGGTCTGTATTTTCGGTTTGTACCGATTGTACCGATTGTGCTATTTGCAAAAAATAGTTCACAATAATGACATGTTGACATTATCTGTTTAAATTGTGTCATTGGTCCAACCAACCCTTCAAAATTGCGTGCCAAAAATACCAGATAACCATCCCTAGGTAAGCACCTTGTTCCGTGCCTATCTCTTCCTATTCCACGTAAACAGTAAAGAATTACCGGACGCCACGGTCTGCGATGTGCCTCCCTGGGGTTCATTGCAAGCATGGCATCGCCAACAGTACGGCACTACCTTCTTGGACTCCGCTGGTGATACGGCATTACCTTCGGTGGAACTAATTTCATTGGCATTTCTTCATTAGTACTACACTCGTGGTATCGCGGCATCGGTAGCATGATCAGTGATTAGAGTTGAGGGCAGCGGGACGCAGAAGAACCCAAGTTCCCTGCCTCCCTGGAGCGCAACTAGACTGGTTGGGCAAGGGAGGAAGTAAGAGGTGTAGGTTAGCGTAAGACGAGAGGAGGATGTTAAAGAGAAGTTTGAGAAGAAGAGGAAGTAGAGGTTATACATGTACCAGAAGAGTAGAACGGAAAGTAGCAGGGAAAACAGTCAGAGCAGAACCTGGTGGCTCGTGCAATGGTGCATAGACTTTCCTGAAATTTCGCAGTCTCCACAGAGACACCTTAAAGGGCCAGTTCAGGAGCCCATGTTCACCAATTGATCTGAGCAATTTCGACTAAGCACTAGTGTTTGTGTTCCGGTGTCTTGGAATAGAGGCGCTGGTATTCATGGGGGATTGAATCGCGAAACAATCACCCTATCTCCTAGGTGGTGCTGCCTGGTATGTCTATACTTTACGAGTTTAACATCGCATGCTTTTGATCGGGGCTCAACTGGATAAATCAATTGATTGAGCCCAGATCCGATTGGGGTTCGGCTGGGGAAGAAACATGGGGCAATTTTTGTCAGAAATAAGTGCAGCATACTTTTAGGGACAATTCAGGGATATTTGCTCAGGAATAACTGGAAGCTTAATTGTAGGGATATTTGTTGGAATTTTGTAGGGGGGATTTTCATGTATGATTGTTAGAATGATATTCTAGGGAAGTTTCGTAGGGATATGGGCCATGCTTAAACGTTATTTGATACTGGAAACTACTTGAAATGTCCTAATTCTAATCCGAATTTTTTTTTCTATCAGTACTTCTTGTTAAAGATAGCTTTCAACTATGCCGAATTACAATTCTTTAAGCTATTATTTCGAATACCTGCCAATTATTCCTACTTACTCTTGATTTCTTAATTTCTCATAACTATTCCTGAATGTTTCCAGTAGCATTACTTACTCGAAGGACTCCTTATCACTATTAGTTACTCCTAGAGGTCCTAGTTACTTCTCATGACTCCTGATGACTCTTCTTGGTTCTTCTTACCCCTTATGGCCCCCGTAACCTCTTCATTTGCCCCAAAATGACTCTTTCAGTGGGACCTTTACTGACCCAGAGTCGCAACCACGGCGACGCAACGCCATGCCCCCTAATAAGAAGACTAGCGTTTGTTCGTTCGCTTCTACCGCGAGACCTCGTATTTGCTTCCTTCAAGAAGAGCAATATTTGATATATTTTTTTCATCTCATGCCTAAAAAATCTATACACAATTACATATTGCTAAAAAATCGGGTCCTACCGATGGTCATGCGATGAGGTATTGTTCTTGGTGATTGTTAGGTTCTATTGAGATTACGGGCTGTGCTCTTGGGATCATAGGCACTTGTATTTTATCTGGTACACTGATATTATGAAAGTGCAATAATTATCTGAATAAGTCCTTTGTTAGTTAACTAATAATTCCATAAAACTGGTTGCGTGGCGTATTGGGCATGATTTCCAGTAGGGGTGTTGCATTCTGTTGTTCTATTTTCCGAACTATGCATGTTTTCTCGTAAAGCTGGGGCATGGAAAATTGGGAAGAGAATATTATGTATTATACCATTATGACGTAATACAATAATACAATAGAATATTAGGGCATCAAGACCAGGATTAGGACTTTAGACATTTGGACAAAAGAGATATTGGCCACTGAGACCACACAGTGCTGCTTCCGTTTTTTGGGTAAAGTTTCTAGTATTTTTGGCCCAGTTGATCGAATCGAGTCAGCGTAGGTTTCTGGGTCTAGGAATTCGCAGGAGGATAACAACTCAAAGTGAAGGCTCACTGTTATATCAAGAATTCACCTGCTACTTACGAGCGTAACGAAGACTATGGAGCACAACAGAAAGGACCATAGGGCCCAAATGCAAGTGCCTGAATTCCACCTTCAGATCTCCTCTAATCTCTCGCTACAGTATGACGTCCCGTGCAGCACTTTCTGCCCTACCCCCGAAATTAGCGAGGCTCTAAACTCACACTAATTCAATTACAGGGACTGATTCACCCGGAGTGACAGAGTACAAAACACACGAAAAAGCCTCTCCGAACGTCGTATCTGCCGTAGCGGACCGTTGTGGCCAACTCATTTTCAATGCAAACAACAATCAGGCTCTGTTCTATCTGATCTCATCGCTTGTGCTTGGTACTACAATAGTTTCACCACAGCACATGGCACCACTAGTTGCCCCATTCCTGGGCCCAGTGAGAGCACCCTGCACCGTGGGTTGGCCCTAGCACGGGGAGGTGCCGAAACGCCTCGATGGAATTCTCCGTACTCGCACCGCCGCTCCCTATGAGATTTTCGCCCCAGAGTACCTCCCTACGATCGCAGCATGCCCTTCGTATCGCTTACACGAGAAGCACAAGCCCGTGGGTGGTACCAACGATGGTACCTCCCATGGCTCCTCCCAGGGTGTAATATCGGCACATGAGTGGAAACCGTGAAGGTTTCCTGCTAGGCAAGCTTCTCTGCTCCATTTATTCTCTTTCCACCGTGTCTCGCTTGTGCAGATCTCTCTTCCCAGGATCTCTCGCTATCGTATAATTTCTCATTTCTGACCCCATAATCTGACCCCATAGTCTGATTACACCAGTCTAATTACACACTTCTGATTACACACGTCCAATTATATCGCCCGGGTCACACCCTCTAACTACTTAAGTAGGATCAATTCGTTCGATACTCCATATTTACAGCCTCTTCGCTCGCCTTCTCCGTATCTCAAGCTTAAGCTTAAGCTTAAGCTTTGCCTCGTGCTATAAACGAATTACAGCCGCGTGGATCGCACTCATCTTTAGCAACTTTTAAACCCTTACAACAATACCCAACGGTTCTGCAGAAGCCCATTTCTGGACCCCAGACCCCAGACCCGTTTTCTTTCCATTCCTACAAGCACCTTCCGTCTCCACCAACGTGGACTGTGTACGCCGGCTTGTCGCTCGGTTTGTTTTAGGTGTGTGGATCCCTCAGTGCTGTGACTGAAGTCTTCCCCATACTTGAGCCCCTAGTGTTTGGTGTTGTGGTGTTGTGGTGTTAGAACCTCGTCGTCCTGTCACTTTACCGAAACCAGATCCCAGGTTGAACGTGAGCTTCAAGTACTCCCGAGTCCATCTCGTTCATCGCTTGTTCTAGGCTTCTTGGGACTCATTTTAGCCCTCATTAGCCTCATAATTTCAACACGCCAGAGATCGGGGCTTTTCCTGTCTGATTTCACGTTTTACAGCTTCCAGACCACCAGATCATCAGCTCCAATCTGGAACTGAATCGTGTTTTCAACATCTTCTCATTCATTCCCAACATTCCCCTGGATATGCCAGTTTAGACCTTCATTTCCTCCCCTTGTTAATTTACCAATCTTTACTTTCGTCTCGGTTATTGTGCCAACATCGTCCCGACTAATGATGAATGAAAACTACAATCCTATCCTGCCCAATCAGCAGATTTACTATAAAAATTCAAAGAACGGCAGTTCAGTGCCTTCTAAAAATCCAACCTCGAACAACTCTACAAATGTCCCCTCCACTCCAGCTTCAACTTCGTCAAAGAATACGTCGAACCCTCAGATAAACCTTTCCACTTCCCCGAGTAATCCCAACCTTGCTTCAGACTTGTTCACCCAAATAAATCAACTAAACAATCATTTCATTGCTTACCAGAACTCAAACAACGCGAAAATTAATGAAATCAACTTGAGGTTGAATTATTTGACCGAAACTATGGAAGGAATCAAACACAACATCAATAACATCAATCAAAATATGATCCTTCTACTTCAAAATCCTTCTATGGTGAACGTATCCTACATCACTAGTCAGAATAAGTTACTTGATGTATTCTCAAAACACATTACGGGACTCGCCAAAGAAATTGAGGATATATCTGTGAATAATGCTGTTGCAACTCATAATCTTGAAACTCAAGATCAATCACAACCACAAGCTAATCAATCAATCCAACTGTCTTCAATATCAGAACAAAGGCAACAGGATTCCACTGGATTCACCAAAGATGAGATTAATCGCCGTTCGTTTTCAAAATTAACAAACAATACTGTTTCCAACCCTAGTTCTCCTTTTCTTCCAAGCAGAGTTAACTTTGATATTAACTCTTTCGCTACTACTAGAAATCCACAGAATAATTTTCAAATTCAACATAATACTCAACCCCATAGTTTTCAAAACCTAACAGAGCTCACTTTACCAACTATATTACGATCTAATAATGAAAACAACAACCACAATGTGGTTGTTGACGGTAACGAAAATGTCAACAATAACGATGATAATAATGATAATAACCTTAATGTTCTGGGAATCCTTGATCGTTCCCATCAAAAGAATTCCAAGAAGAGGAAAACGAACTCTAAATCCAAAATGCAAGTACTCGCACAAAGTCCGGGATTTGCACCTCCTCTTTCTAGCACCATATTGCTGAATGATGAGGAGCATCCACTGCAAAAGAAAATCTCTTCACATTCATCAAAATATATCCCACCTCGCTCGCTTTCATACAATACCACAGATTTCATCTCAGAGACGAGACCACCAGAAGAGGATGTTCTTTCTCTGGATACAAGACAAAATTCTGTACAACCAAGAAGTACATACTTCACAGATATCGATCAAAATATTCAAGTGCTAAATAATGCAGGTGATACTGCTACAAGAACCAAAAAAACAAAAGATGACATGGATCAAGCCGATTCAAATGACGACGATAAGAAAGCACCAACAAATAAGGAAAGCGTTGCCTCAAAAACTTCGTTAGTCGATGGCATCGAGGATGATACGGTGGAAGAGTTACTGAGATCCGAAATGTCGAAATTCAAACTAGAACGAAGCTTGAAAACAATTGCTGATATTTGGAAAGAATACGAGTATGGACTCAACGAGAAACCACCTCTTAGACTAATGGAAATAAAGTATGGTACGAAATGGAGAAATGAAACCGAATCTCGAACTTTCCTAAGGAGAAAGAAGATATACGAAGCTATAGAAAAGGGAAAAAGTAAAGGATACACCGAGGAGCAAGTCATAAGCGATCTAGAAGAGTTTCGCAGTTATGACATCAACGGAACCATGAAGAAAAAGCCCCTCTCTTGGCTTTGCTCAAATGTCCCGGATAAATACCTTTCTTGAATGCTACCATAAGAGCCCTATAAATTCTAGCCAATTATACACACTGCCTATTGATTACTTGTAATCACGTGCCTATCAGCACGTGATGCTCATCACAATTTTCATGATGTATATACCGTATCCCCTCATATTGGGCCCAAATATCTCACAAACATTGAAGTTTTAAGCAGCTTTGAAGAGTAGATTTCATTTACAGTACACCACTGAGTCTGTTACAGCTTCTGAGAGTACCTGATATTATTACAGCCCATAATGTCTCCAGTTGAGGAAAAAAAAAGGCCGGCATCGCCTGATTTGAACGAAAAGATCGATATCAAGAAGCATCAAGATTTGGCTGTGACGGCTGAAAATGAAGAGCCACAAGCTAAACCAGAAACAAAACCACCCAAAGCTCCTAAGGCTCCTAAGCAAATTCGTAGAAGGTATAAGATCAAAGCACCTGAGCCCACATCACCATTGGGAGTTCTCCAGCATGAAATCGAGCAGTTATTGAAGGAGAACAACCTTGAAAAGGACCAGATAAAGAACGACATGAACACGATTCTCAATGATAAAGATTTGGAGGAGAAATTTCACAGAGAAGTCAACAAGGTCAAGATTTTGGCTTTGTTATCCAATGGTGATGGTGTTGCATTGATTCCACATCCACAGGATGAAAATAAGAGACAAATTTGCATTGTTCCGTTTGGATTGCCAGGAGATGAAGGTAACGTGAGAGTTTTCAAGACACATCCATTATACGTTGAGTCAGACTTGTTGGAAGTCACTAATCCATCCGAAAACAGAAATGATAGTTTGATCAACTGTCGTTACTTCGGAAGATGTTCAGGATGTCAGTATCAGAATGTTGACTACCAGCAACAGTTGATCTTCAAGAAGCAAACCATTGAAAATGCATACAAATTCTTCGCTCCAAAGCTGACCAATTCAGGAGTTTTGCCTAAAGTTGATGAGACTCAACCTTCACCATTGCAGTACACATACAGAACCAAATTGACACCACACTTCAGCTTACCATACAAAAAGACTGGGCAGGATTTGGACTACAAGCCTAACTTGGGATTTGGAGCCAAAGGAAGACCTGCTTGGAGAAAAGATATGGAGCCAAGCAGTGGTAGTATCATGGACATTGAAGAATGTTCGATTGGAACGGAGATCATCAACAAGGGTATGAATAATGAAAGAATTAGATTCGATGAGGGGTTCAAGAAATATCGTAAGGGTGCTACCATTTTGTTGAGAGAAGACACTACACTTGCATCGGGAGACCTTTCTAAGCCAGGATCTACAGACGAAACTGAAACCAAGAGTACCATTGAGGTTACTGTCAATGACACCAAACTAGTTAAATCTTGTGTCACTGACCCCAGACAAATTGTGAGTGAATTTGTGGATGGTTACACTTTTGAATTTTCAGCTGGAGAGTTCTTTCAAAACAACAATTCTATTCTTCCTATTGTCACGGAATACGTAAGATCCAACTTGACAATCCCAAATTCTCAGCCAGGCGAGCCAAACTACTTGGTTGATGCATACTGTGGATCAGGATTATTCTCTATTACCTGCTCCACCAATGTGTCGAAAGTGATAGGTGTCGAAGTTTCTGCAGATTCAGTGAAATTTGCCGAGAGAAATGCCAAAAACAACAAGGTCGAAAATACCACTTTTATCCATGGAAAGGCAGAGAAAATCTTCGGAAATATTGACACACCATCAGACAGAACTTCAGTGATTTTGGATCCTCCTAGAAAGGGATGTGATGATGTATTTTTGAATCAGCTTTCAGATTACCATCCTGCTAAAATTGTGTACATCAGTTGTAACGTGCACTCACAGGCCAGAGACATTGATTGGTTCCTCCATGAAACCAAGAATGGTTCTGACTACGCCGTGGAAAGTATCAAAGGGTTTGATTTCTTTCCGCAAACACACCACGTTGAGAGTGTTGCAGTTTTGACGAAGATCAAGTAACTTCATCAATGTATAAAATAGATTCATAACTTCCTTTCATAATTTTAATTCATAATTGCCCTTGTCTCAAATAGACTCCATAATTGTAGCAGAATGCTTACTAATTAATATCGGAATAATATGGTAGCCAACACATATAGTTCATTACTTTGGTATATGGTCTTGCTGGTGTATTCCACTCTAGACCTAGATGTCATTCTACTTCGAACGATACTTTGCCATGGGCACAATTTCGTTCCCTATATCTTCCATACTATCCAAATGCCAATACCGCACATACGCCCTATTCTGTATATTTCCCATACTCTCTAAACTGCCCTACTTCCTAGAAACACTTCCCACCAGCTAAGTATTGGTGCTCTTGAACGCAGTTTTTCGCAACCATTCCACAGCTTTAAGACTGATCCACTCTTGATTTGGTATAAAAAAATACAGTGACAGCACAGAAAGAATTGCAGGTAGTCATTAAACCTCATAGAGTAGTCAAAGATTATACCCATGTCATTATTCTTTGGGATATCTATGCCTTTTGAGGACAACTGTATCGACTGTATGCTCCCATCTCTGATTATTTATGGTGAGCACACCTACTAATCAAACACATCTCTTCCCACACCAGAAACCCAACTCGCATGCCCACACTTCCACCAATGAGAGTGGGATACATAGTCCTGTTCCCATGACGGTCCCACTACTTCCTCCAGCGTGACGTGGCACCCTATCTTCCGGAGCAGAGAACCACGGCACGTGACGAGGGCTCGAGCCCTCGTTTCGTTTTCTCGCCCATCGTCCCTTGCTCCATGCAGGAAGACCCGCACCGCAATACTAGCACCTACTCCCTCGCATTTGTTGGAGATGAAAAATTTGTTGATAAGTTCTTATTCTTCAGTCACATACTATAGTCAGCCAAAATGGAAAACGACAAAGGTCAATTAGTAAGTAAACATGAACTGTCAGGGGTATACAGAAGCCAGAGCTCAGTGGATGTTCCAAGTCCCAGAACGAAGGGCCCGTATTGAATGCTATGTTGAGTCCTGAAAAAATCAGATGAGAGCTTGAAAGTTTGAAAGCTTGGATGGACGAACATGAAAAGGCAAGGAGAAGTTCCAGAGTTGGAATGTTCGATGGAAGTATGGAAGCACGATCAGTGACAGAGAAGTCCCGAAGAGTCCATCGGAAGATCAGAAGATCGGAAGAGAATAGCCATATCCAAAAATCAGAAGAAGGAGCATGGGTATTCGATTTCACAGTGTACCGGGAACCAGCTATGAACCAGTGAGACGGCAAAAAGATATTCACAGTGCTAAACACACCAAGTTGATTGGAAAACGAACCCTTCCCGAGCTGCTGTCTCCTGCCAACACTTGCGCATATTTCGACTAGTCTCAAGTGTGCTACTCTTATCCCCTTCCCCAATGATCCCTCAGTTACTAACATTACAGGTCGAGTTATACGTCCCAAGAAAGTGTTCTGCCACCAACAGAATCATCAAGGCCAAGGACCACGCCTCTGTCCAAATCAACATCGCTAACGTCGATGAAGAAGGTAGAGCCATCGCTGGTTCCAACACCACCTACGCTCTCTCCGGTTACATCAGAGGTAGAGGTGAAGCTGACGACTCTCTCAACAGATTGGCTCAACAAGACGGTTTGTTGAAGAACGTCTGGTCTTACTCCCGTTAAGTTCATGTATAATTTAATTACGTAATAGGAAGAACGCAACACAGCATGTAGACATCCAGAGGAAAACTCGTGTGGAAAGTCTATTCAAAGTAGCTTACGTGAGGCCAAGCGCAATAGCGGAATCCACTGAATAAAACATGTAGCTAACTTGAATTAGCGCAATATGGGTTTAGTGAGGGCTGAAGTTTTACGTAAAATAGGCATAGTACGCAAACGCACCGCGGAGTCAAGTTGATATAATTGGAAACATTTCAAACCCATTGATTTCACACTGAACTATACGGCACAGTATAATCCAAACCAGGAAAATTTCATCAACCATCAATGCTGAAAGAATGCCTTGAGGACCCACTGCAGTCGTTCTACGTATCCTTTGCCAAGTATGTCGCAAGAGTGACGTTTCAATTTTGGTGAGGTTCTGAGTACAAGGCAAAGTCTATTCTGTGACCAGTTGTGAGACTAATTGTAGGATTACCTATGTAGCTTTGGGTTATTGAGTAGTTTTGAGGCTACTTTTGACTTCAGTAGGAAATTTAGTTATGAATCTAGTTGCGAGTGTAGTTCTGAGTCAACTCCTATTATTACTCAGAGTCAACTCCTAAATCTACTCAGAGTCAACTCCCGAGTCCTGCTCCTGGTGTAGACCGCCGTTGTTTCGAGGATCAATTCAAGGGGTTCTTCCACTATTTACGGCACTTTCGAGAATTTATAATAAGAACTTGAGAAGCCACCCCCAACAAGCCCACGTCAAAGAGTGTGGCTTACAAAAAGCACCCAACGAAGTTGTAGGATTAGGATCGCAAAAGTATCGATCTATACAAAAAATAAAACTATTCATAACAACCAAAAGATGGAAATAAATTTAGGAGAGGACTTTGAGATAATAGCCATAGGAGGCACAATTGTAAATAATAGAAAACCCACCAAACCTAAAGTGTTCCGAATAACCTTTAACCCTAATATGTTCTTCTCAACTAGCTATAGGCTTTTAAATTAACGTGCATCCTAGGGTTAAGGTTTGGCAGATTGATTTAAGGTTTGACAGATTGAGTTAAGCTTTGAGTTGCAGTGGAAAAATTAAAATTCGACTGGGTTATACATACCTCAATAGAGGGCTTATGCGGTAAATAACCGACGTCACCTTTAAACCCTATTTATGATGTTGCCAGGGGATGTACGACCTGCAACTAACTGCACAGAATTATCAGGTAGATGAGAGTAGCCAGGAGGTGGTTGCGAATACAGTGTTTTTTGATTTGGTTCATGCAAAGAATTTGGAAGCACAGAGAAGTTTCATCAAAGTAGAGCTAGAAAACATGTGGATTGAATGCTACAATAGTAAGAGAAAGAAAGCGAATCAGAGCACCCGAGACTGGAGGGTTTTGCTTTTCTATGCTAGATGGTTTGAATTACGATGTGAAACAATCAAAGTAATTGAGTCTGGCATATGTAAAAAATTAAGTCCACAAGAATGATGAGAATTTTGGAATTGTGGATGGAGCTTGAAGCGCAATAGTGAGAGATAAAAAAAACTTGGTCTGTTACATACGTGTATCAATAAGCGAATACTGAGGATATTCTGTTTTCGTGGTAATTTTAGCCTAAAGTCACTGGTGCCGGAACAATAAGTATGATAATTACCAGAAAAGGCAGCCCAAAAAAACTAAGTCCATGAACATGAACATGAACATAACAAGCGCAAAAGCAAGAGCAATGACTCGTAGCATCAACAGAAACAATGCCAGTCACTTTGATTAAGATTTGAGTGCTTATAATAACAAACCGGCTGCGCGTTACATACCGGATGTTGATTCATAGCTAGTGGTTATAAACCATCAGTGCTAATTGACTTAAACTCCGAATATCGGAATATCTTAGCATGCAAAGTTCTGATATCCTTTGTTTCTCATAACCTGATATCGATATCTTGAACTTCCTAATTCTCCGAACCCTACATCCCCTAATATTCGAGTGTCCAAATCTCAAGTATCATAGTATCGTAATAATAATCCGATGTGTGTACAAGATAGGATCCGGTATCTTATTCTGACTAGAGTAAGATGCACCTCCCAAATATTCTTTCCACAAAATTTGATTCGTGTGTGGTCTGTCTTATTGTGCAATGAAGTTTGGGTCAACCTCAAGCCACAAGCTTATAATTAGCTAACGTTTTGTCATCTCTAGGACCTATCAAATTTAAACTAGTATCAAATTCATATATTTTATTATAAAGCTGATGGTTAATTCATGCTTCAAGTGAATATTACAATTGCCCCACACAGCAAACTAGGAATCACATAAGTCCGGATCGTATAACCGGTGACAAATGCTGGACCCAAAATACTTCTGTCTCGGGTGTTCTTGATACTTATACTGTGAAAATTACTGATAAGCAGAAGAGCCGACTGAGCAAATGGGAAAAATTTATGATAAAACCCATACACCTTGTAACTCTTATTCGATGCGATAGTATTACACCAAGCCGTGCCAACTCAAGTATCAAGGGAGCCATTTTGTACCCAAGATTCAAAAAATTCATATTTTCTCCGAAGACTCAAACAATTGCAAAACCTATGATTTTTTACATTCTCAGTCACCAATTCAACAAAAAACACACATACTTTACCACCCTTCTGACGTGAACCCAAAAACCTCTCTCATCTCCAATCCGCAACCCTTCATGACCCCAAACCAAACCCCATTCCTCCACCAATATGGTCTCGTACCATCAACGGCATCTAGTTCGTAGTTGACACCCTCCCATCATTCACTCCTGCACAATGGCCCCTGCACTTCCCAAAGCCCGCACCTCCTCCACACCGCTCACTGTCCCAATACGGAAGGAAGCAGCCTCCACTTCCACCGCACCCCCACTCAAGAGTAGTCCCCCAACATCTCCTCACTAATGCTACAGACACACCCAAATAAAGCCCTTCCAGTATAAATTACTCTACTCTCTATTCCCTACCATTTTCCATATACCACTCTAAACCACTCCAAACCACTCCAAACCACTCCACAAACCACTCCATACACCTCTGTCCACTCCTAACTGCTCTTCTTTTCTCTTTTCTCTTCCCTTCCTTCCTCTTCCCTCCACTGCCGTCCTCGTTCCTCCTCCACTTTTGTCTCAGAATCCCCCTCGACCCCCATCCTCCCCGGGGGCACCCCACATCTGCCTGGACACACCGTCCTGCATGCCACCCACCACATATCCGTAAACACCTTAACGTCCCTTTGTTTCTTTCACAACTCCAACTCCACTTCCCTCCAGAACTCCGTCATCTTCTGCCCACCGGCCCCTCCTCGTCGCCATGAACGCCATCGTCACTCTACTCTACGACCCTGCGTACTTGCCCGGAGCGTTGGCGTTGGGAATCAGCTTGAGGGCCATTTTCCAACTCCGGCCCAATGCTCTCCATAACCTTTCACTTGCTGTGTTGATAGACACCTCCAAGTTCAGCGCCGGCCAATTGCTCCTTCTCCTCGAGTATTGGGACGAACTCATCGAGGTCAAGCCATTGGAGTCCCAATTGCTCCACAAATTGACCCACGACTTGCACCGGCCGGAATTGAACAAGACCTTCACCAAGGTGCTTCTCTGGAACTTGGACTACGACAAGGTGTTATACCTTGACGCAGACACCTTGCCCACGGTGCCGGGAACCCTGGGCCAGGGCACCGTCCTCGACCTTTTCCTGCTCGACTTCCCTCACAACAAGGTGGTTGCTTCTCCCGATAGCGGCTTCCCCGATATCTTCAACTCGGGCGTGATGTTGTTGCGCCCCAACTCGTTCGACTACAACGCCTTGGTGGAGTTGGTCAAGCGGCTGGCCGACAACCCCGATGTGTCGTTCGACGGAGCCGACCAAGGCTTGCTCAACCAATACTTCAACGCCAACCCCGACTGGGTCCGCCATGTGGGGATTTTGGGAGGAAACGTCGACACCGCCGCAAGATTTGGCAATTGGGTCAAGTTGCCCTTCATGTACAACGTCACGCCCTCGGTGGAATACCAGTATCTTCCCGCATTCAAGCATTTTGGTGGGTACGGAACGGAGTCAGGTGTTCCTGGTGAAATCACAGGCTCCACTTCATCGCACCATAACGAGCCCATTTCTTCAATTGAGTCTGCCAACAGTGCCGTTTCCAACTACGGAGCCACAGCATTCTCGTTTTTTGGTGCCACCCATGTTCGTTTGGTCCACTACATCGGACCAACGAAACCCTGGAATCGACCTTATTCCGCCAATGATGCTTGGTGGAGAATTTGGGAGCAAAGATTTGGAACTAAGTCTATTGAAGAAGTGATTTATCCATCTAATGTATCTCATGAAATCCTCGGAAGTGAGAGTATTGGACATCTTGAGCAAGAGACACAACAATGGACGTTGGAAGAAAAAGAGAATACCGATTCGAAGCCGGAATCCAATCGAGAATCACAGGAAGATCCGTTTTCTGCCTCCAACCTTTTGGACCCACAAAATTACCAAAGTTTTGAGACCGTAGGGGTCTCGGAAGCTGACCATTGGGATCCAGCCACACTGGAGCCTCCAGCAGGAACTTCTCATCAAATGAATCAGGATTTAATTGATGGAATGAGGTCTTTCACGAACACCTGGGATACTCCTAATGAGCCAGAAACAGAGCATGTTAGTGAGGACGTACAACCTGAAAATCACCAATACTCAGAAGCCACCCACCAACACACTGAAGACGCCCAAGATGCCGAGTCATACTTCGGAAGTGGATCAGATATCTCAAGTGAACCACCCCACGATGCGCAAGGTGACGATTTGTATGAGTACGTGAAGCCTGAAAGAATTTTTGAAGGTGAAGATTATTTCCCCAAGCACAAATTGCACGAAATAGCCAGAGAACGCACTCAAAAACCGCCCCAGAAACCAAAAACGACCGGTGTATTTGCTGAAAAATTGCATGATTCGAATCCAGAACCTTCTACCCCCACACTCTCTGTGTTGAACAATGTGGTAGATAAATTACAGGGACTTGTTGATGGAGAAGGACTTTTTGGTGATGATAAAAGGGACGAAGAACAAGAATATTCCGAGGAAGCTCCACAAAATTCAGATTCCCAAGAATTAGAACACACAGCTCCCAAATTGTTCCCATGGGAGTTCAGATCTAGATCGGGGCCCGAAAGAGTGTTTGACTAGTACTACTGATTCTTAATTATTAGCACTACCAATTTTTCGCAGCCATGAATAGACAGAGTCATTAGATAAAAATAACACGTTTTTTTCTTCTAAGGTATCGATTGTATGGAGCTGAAATGGCCACGAAGGATCTGTTTCGTGTTACTGACGATCTCCTGGTAGTTTCAGCTTTGTTGATCGAAGAATCTGAGTACAAGCCTGGATTGTAGAAATCACAAAATGTGCCTGAAAAGGGCCCGTATCACGTGACCCGAACTCATCTCAACAAGTGTAGAAGCTATTCAAGAAGCTAAGGTCTAAATTCCGGTCCAATATCGATCTGTAAATACTCCCACATTCAGATAATACTCCGCATTAGTTCAATTCCCCCAACTTAGAGCTTGTTCCAACAATTGACGGGGGTCCAATCTCATCGCAGCAATTAAGCCTGAGATGCGCTACAGGAACCACAAAAAGACGCCTCCACCACCCACAGTACCCTCTAACCTCTACAGATACTGCCCCTACTCTTGCACCCGAGACAGGCCCAATTGCAATTGGAAAGTCCCAAATTCCCCCATTTCTGAGCCCCAGCGCTGCCCCCAAAGCTTCCCCATCGCATGGCCCTCCATAACTTCACATCCTCCACAGAAGTGAAAAATTACGATGAGATCCACCGCCAAACCCACGCCGCAAATTCAAACACACGAACCTCACCACGCGAACAAATCTGCCTCCAGTCTGAACAATAGAATCCTTGATTTAATTTTCGTAGCAATTTTCAAGGCACTTTTCACTGCACCTTTCGTGCCAATTCTGGTGCAATTTTACTACCGTTTTCAGGCTCCTGGTAGCAAACACTCTTCGCTCCACATCTGAGACCTTCTGGGCACATCACAATGACAACGTCCACCGGTATGGACCACATTTGGCCCCATGGCCAACGGTGGCGGTCACGTGCGCATCGCATTACCCGGACAAGAAAATTTTACAGCCCATTTTCACAGAACGAAAATTATCAATCTTTTCTCTATCAATTACAACATGGCCTCCGAAGGTATTACTGAAATCGACTCCGGTTTGATCGAAACCAATTACGACAATGTCGTCTACAAGTTCGATGACTTGAACTTGAAGCCAAACATCGTCAGAGGTATTTTCGGTTACGGTTACGAAAACCCATCTGCTATTCAACAAAGAGCCATCTTGCCAATCACCGAAGGTCGTGATGTTTTGGCCCAAGCCCAATCCGGTACCGGTAAGACTGCCACTTTCACCATCTCTGCCTTGCAAAGAATTGACGAAACCTCCAACACCACCCAAGCCTTGATCCTCGCCCCAACCAGAGAATTGGCCTTGCAAATTAAGAACGTTATCACCAGCATTGGTTTGTACTTGAAGGTGACCGTCCACGCCTCCATCGGTGGTACCTCCATGCAAGACGATATCGAAGCTTTCAGATCCGGTGTTCAAATCGTTGTTGGTACTCCAGGTAGAGTCTACGATATGATTGAGAGAAGATACTTCAAGACCGAAAACGTCAAGATGTTCATCTTGGATGAAGCCGATGAGATGTTGTCTTCTGGTTTCAAGGAGCAAATCTACAACATTTTCCGTTTGTTGCCAGAAACCACCCAAGTTGTCTTGTTGTCTGCTACCATGCCTCAAGATGTCTTGGAAGTTACCACCAAGTTCATGAACAACCCAGTCAGAATCTTGGTTAAGAAGGACGAATTGACCTTGGAAGGTATCAAGCAATTCTTCATCAACGTTGAATTGGAAGAGTACAAGTTCGACTGTTTGTGTGACTTGTACGACTCTATCTCCGTCACCCAAGCCGTCATTTTCTGTAACACCAGATCTAAGGTCGAATTCTTGACCACCAAGTTGAAGGCTGAGAACTTCACTGTCTCTGCTATCCACGCTGACTTGCCTCAAGCTGACAGAGACACCATCATGAAGGAATTCAGATCTGGTTCCTCCAGAATTTTGATCTCCACCGATTTGTTGGCCAGAGGTATCGATGTCCAACAAGTTTCCTTGGTCATCAACTACGACCTTCCAGCTAACAAGGAAAACTACATCCACAGAATCGGTAGAGGTGGTCGTTTCGGTAGAAAGGGTGTTGCCATCAACTTCGTTACCGACAGAGATGTTGGTATGATGAGAGAAATCGAGAAGTTCTACTCTACTCAAATCAAGGAAATGCCTGCTGACATTGGTGCTTTATTCAACTAAGCGGTTTGTAATCTAGTGTTCATTACATGGTCTAAGAGAACGATTGTAGTCTACATAAACCCCTTCTAGTTTCCATTACAAATCGTAACTTGCACTTGCCCTAAAGTTCACGTCACGTGCCCTAGTATGCTTATTTCCCTCTCACTACTTATTAGCTATTACTCCTTATCAACAACTGTATGAAATGAGTTTCAGGATGCCCGGGGCCTTCCCATCTTTGGCTCCTCAGCAGCCCCACCTCCCTCCTACAACTAGAGAGGCCCTCCAAATCGAATCAGAGTCACAACAGTTGGAAAATTTCCAACAGCAGCAACAGTTCTACCTGAAGTCTCGTCACCAGTTCGATATCTTAAACCAAATTCAGATCCTAGTCTACGTGCTTTCGGGCTACCAGTTCATCAAATATGGCCACGTGTCGTGCTCCTTGCCGTTGATGCTCCACATATTACTTCAATGGGTCATAAACCTCCTATCTGATAAGAATGTCAGATTCAGACAATACTTGGAAGAAGGTGCCAATCTCGACCAGGATCTGGTGGCAGAGCATCGACGCAAAGGCCGAATTGTGGTGTGTATGACTCTCTATTTGAAGACTTTGATCTTGACATTTTACCACTTTTTACTGGTGGTCACTTGGCTCATGCCTTTGGTGGATATAGACCAATTGGATTCAGTACAATATGGGACCTATGAGTTCGTTTCGTTCATTGGGGAACTGGTTCCTAATGTGTCAAAGGATTCGAGCTTCTTTACCAAGCTCATACAATTGGGATTTCCCCAGTTAGTGATATCGGAGTTGGTACTCTTATTTCTTCAGCTCGTATATCTTCAAGCCACATGCTACCAATTCACCAACGATAGAAATGTCGGCGGCGATGAAGTGTATCTCATCCGAGATTACACGAATCCAATCACTAAGAGCGCAAAATTCATGTATAAAGATCATCCACCATGTGTTCTCAAAATTAAACTATACGATATGTTCCGGGAGGAAGCGTTCATTCTTGAAGAATAGAAATGCACAGTTAATGTTAATGTCAACTATAATAGATAATACCAGTCCTCAAACAACGGAATGGTGAATTCAATTCAAAAAATCAAAAATTAATACGTCATATTTATGAAATAGAGGTGATATCCACAACTGCTTTCCATTCGAATCATGTAAATCATCAAATCAAGATTCATATTCATTCAGAATTATTTCCACGAAATATGAGCAGTAGTATGAGAATCGGCCACAGAATAGGTGGAGCTACGCATATCAAATATTCAAGTTACAAGACAAGCTCAAAACTATTCAATAGGTACAATGAATGCTTTGAGAGTTAGTGTTTGATTGTCAGAGGCGAACTTGAGCACATTCTCTATTTTCTGCAAAGGAAAATTTCCCACTAAAAGAGACTCTTCATGAGTAATCTTGTTTTAGGTTAATGTGTTTCATCCTCACTTCAATACATTAGAACTGATAGGATTAGTCCCTAAATGCGATGGCACAAATAATAAGGATAAAGTACGAAACAAAACAGTTGAAATTGGTTTATCTATCTCATCCTCCTGTTTCGAGGCTCCTCTGCCAGAGATTAGGTCAGCTTTGCTTGGGAATTACAAACTTTTGAATGAAATTGATGGAGTCATAAGGTAACAGAAGCTTTTTTTATAGTACTCCTAATCACCACTTCGTTAATTTTAGCGTAGTCAGATAGGTAGCCTAATATGATAGCAATTCCATACTCGACTTGAATCATGTATAATAATTTATACATCAACAATAGTAACAGTCCAATCGTACGACTGACCTATATACTTGAGAGTCTCAACGATTGATTGCTCAGACCAATTGTCTCTATGTCACAATTTAGCATAGTATACAAGTACATTTTAGCAAAACAGTGCAATTTATGGCTCTTTGGAAGAAAGAGTGAAAATTTAAGAATAGTGTAACGCATTAAGCTTGAAGATAATAGTAGTAACCCTAGTTCTCTTCAAATGTACATTCTATGATTATGTGGTTATAAAATGGCTTATTAGGTTGTATCAACCTTTTTTGCTTTCAGCATAGATAATCTAATCCTACGCAAGCAGCTCCAAATAGGCGGAAATCTCGATTTCATGAAACCTGATTATAATTAAAAATTGAGGATAGCACGACCAGACACCATTAGATAGATTAATGCCAGTTTGACATCAATTTTAAATGCAAATCACTCCAAATACCTGTACCACATCCACACCTTTTAAAATTAGAGAAAGTTTCTATGCAAATATAGGACTTTCGTAAAAAACCAAACTGAAAACCCATACTGTAAAGTTTACCAATTAATGTATATTAGTTTCTTAACCTCAAGTGAGTTGTTCTAGATGAATAAAGAAGAAGTACTTCTGTGTGAGTACTTGTAAGTTTTATCAGTAATTAAAACTCTTTGGTACGTCTTTGTACATATCAGTCCAATGTTGTTTGGATACTTGAATAAAATATGTCCTTTTCACAACTAAAATTATTAACCGTACTATCAAAACACGAATGATGAATTTTTGGACTTCTTGCTATTTTATATACTCACCAGAATTTGATTTATACTCTTGACTTTACGACTATTTCACAACTTCCCCTAGGTGAGTTATTTAATCCAAAAGGTCGGACAAGACTACTGAATCATGTGGGTGATTATATCCTGCATATAAAAATAATTTGAACTTATACTGTAAGATGCTTCACTTTCAACAGTGACTACGGCAACGAATTTGTAAAGCTAATGTAGAGCAAAAAAGAATTGAGCGGTACGGGAATCGAACCCGTGACACCTGCTTGGAAGGCAGATATGTTAACCACTACACCAACCGCCCGAATTGGAAATAATTCCGACTTTTCAGATACTTACGTTGCCTGAGGTGGACATGATAGTAGTATCACATCAGGGAAACGTTATAGCAGTTAATTCAGGTCAATGTAAAGATCTCAGGTTCCAAGGGGATCACATCAAAGATACCACTTATAGCCTATTTGAATTGGAATTCCATGCAATTCAATTCATATCTGAGCAGCTTCAAAACTTCCCCGAGCACTTCACTATAATAATTTCGCGATTATGTAATAGGCATCTTGTACTTTTATTCACCAAGTCAGTTTCAGAATTGGTCCATATCATCGATGATGGCATTGCTCTTTAGGGAACACAACCAATTCACATGCAACTATCATACCTCTTAAGATCAAGGATCAAGTCTTCTTCAAGATTGGAAATTTGTGGATTTAGAACGAAGACATTTGTGAGGTACTCATCGAATTATATAAGCACCAAGTGGTTAAGGCAACCGTTCACAATTGGGTATCCAGGGCCCGATTTGACCCACCTACACAAAGGTTTGTTTTCTGAGCGAATCATCACAGCATATGATGTATTTATACAACAAAAAGGAGTCCAAAACAGCAAAGATTGGGACTCCTTGTCCTATGATGAGTACTCTCAATATAAGCTGATGGCTACGAAACAGAATCCACAATTCACGACTGAAAAGCCAGAAAAATCGACTGGAATTGATTATCTCCAAAGTGTCATGAAATACAAGACCAAACAGGGTTTACAACGTGCTTGGGGTCGGTTATCTGATCTTCAAAAGAAGATGTGGGAGAATCCAAGTGAATGGCAATATCAGCAACAGCTTCGGATATGGAGGGGATATGAGATTGTGGATTATTTGAAACGAACCCATAGCAATAACTGGTGGAATCCATATCCGTTTCTGGGGTTGTATCCGTGGGAAATAATTAAAGATAAGCTCCGACAGAAATCCGCAATACGGCTTGATTTGGATTATTATGATGTAATCATCAAAGAGGCTTTCGGACGTAATGCTTCAAGAGCTGCATCTCATATGTTCTACACAGATTTGATACATGAAGACCCCGAAATCCATTATAGTAGGCCCAAAGTGGCTCGAATGTTCCTGGAACTTCCTACCGAAAAATTGCAATATTATCATCATTTGAGACAAAAAAGACAAGAACAAGCGGAATTGGCAAATTCTCCCTACACCAGTCTCACATTTCATAGATTTCTAGATGATCAATCATGGGAAGTTGCTCGGCCATTACTCAGTGCAATTAGGACTTGGAACACCATGAGCACAGAACAAAGGACTCATTACTTTCAAACTGGACACGAGATTTCGAACTCTCGGAGGTATAAGGAACGACTTTTGGACGTCAAAACGGAGATAGTGATGGACTATATTTATTATACGTGTGGAGTAGAAGGGGTTTCTGGTTATGATTGGATGGCAGATATGAAAGAAAAAACCCAGGGCCAGATCTATTTAAAACAAGGGTACGTACAGGGACCTTTAGGTCTATAAAGATCACAATGTGGGTAACACAGACATTTTTCCTGAATATACAGCAAGCTTGGCTCAATTTCCAAACTCAAGATGTTGTACCTATTGATGAAGAAGCAACAAAGTCATTACGTGATATCATTGAGCCAGTATATCGTAGAGTGTAGTAGCATGATTTGTGGAAGATAATACAATGCAATCACAAGACAAATAACGCGGTGATCGTCAAAAATTCAGCATAGGTAGCTACAAGCTCCTACTCTTTCCCAATTATTCTAAGTAAGGGCCCAAGTAGCTTGAAGAAAACTAAAACCCGAAAACTTCCAATCGAAGGCACATTTACTGTATTGGTGAAAACTTTCTATGCGATATCTTTTTGTAGCCGCACCAGTGAAAAACCTGTCAAAATGTCCATATGGGCCCCTCAAAGGCACTGAACTTCAATCGAATTTTACTATAATTGCACTCCTCGAACTATTCTGACTGCTTAAAAGCAACTGAAAATGCTCTCAGGTAAGATACCACCCGATAAAAGCCAGAACAAGGCAGTATCTGGTGTATTTCAGCAGCACCATGAAGATTCGCTTACATAAGCAGCACTATATAAGCACCAGACGCGTAAACATTCTTACCATCACCACTCCACACGCGTAATGACAACCGAACAGGCCTTGCAATCCTCCCAATCCGAGACCCTTCAGGTATTCTTGAGATCCGAAAGAGCCACCTTACCTACCAAGGGCTCCGCTCTTGCCGCTGGATACGATTTGTACTCCTCCGAAGACGCAGTGATTCCTGGCCACGGCCAAGGTGCTGTTTCCACAGACATCAGTGTTATTGTTCCATACGGTACCTACGGTAGAGTGGCCCCTAGATCCGGATTGGCCATGAAGCACGGGATCTCCACCGGTGCTGGTGTTGTCGATGCCGACTACCGTGGAGAAATTAGAGTCATTCTCTTCAACCACTCAGACAAGGACTTTTCGATCAAGGCGGGAGACAGAATTGCCCAAATGGTGTTGGAGAAGATTGTCAATGCTGAAATCAAGCAAATTACCGCCGAGGAGTTGCTTCCTACTGCCAGAGGAGAAGGAGGTTTCGGATCGACTGGAAAGTGAACGAGATGAAACTCCAACATGAGGCACGAAGACTCTGAGGAGGAACATTCGAAATGTTACTACTAAGAGCTAGCGAAGTCCACGAATCCACTATGCCCCAATAAGTCTAGTGAGATTCTAACAAGCCTACTGTGTCCTACTCTGCCAAGTGTTGCCGCACTATATACATTCATTGACAATTACGACCCCCACTAATAAATAGATCTTTTAGGAACCAGATCAAATCATAACTCGTAGTCTACCCAAGCAATATGGTTGTAGCACTATGGTTGAAGCACAATGGTTGATACTTAGTAAGTTTACGGCGAAGCTTCATTGGCCTTAGGCTTGGACGTTTGGGTCGAGGAGCTTGAAGCACGAACCTTTTCCTGAGCTTCTTGAGCTTCTTGAGCTTTC
Organism: Suhomyces terraborum; assembly: GCA_030582495.1. NCBI lineage: Eukaryota > Fungi > Ascomycota > Pichiomycetes > Serinales > Debaryomycetaceae > Suhomyces > Suhomyces terraborum. The sequence goes on along the minus strand of JAKTXJ010000026.1, from coordinate 169,251 downwards.
TCCTGAGGCTTCTCTTTAGTTTTGATTTCCTCGTGCTTCTCAGTGGTGTGCTTCTCAGCCTGGTCATCATCCTGCTCCACCTTCATTCCTTCGGTAGCAGCATCTTCGTACTCATCCAAATTGATGTTGTCCTTGACCTGGTTGACAGTGTCCTTTTCTCTCAAGTTTTCCTCTTGGATCATTTCTTCTTGTTCCTTCAAGATGTCCAACTTCAACTTGGAGTCGTCTGACAATTCCAACTTAGCCACATTATACACTTCGTCAGGAATGGAAGACAAAACTGCCAATAATGCATCGTAGTAACTCTCGATACTATGCGAGTTGTCTCCATAAGTGTAGGTAGATGATAAAATCAAAAGTGTAGATGGGATCTTTTGTCTCAATCTCAAGTCTAACCAAGTGGCCAAGTCTTCTCTCAAACGGCCAGGAGAGACATCAGTAGTCTTAATACCTCTTTGCGAACAAGCCATGTACAACTCAGGAATGGTCAAAGACTCCACACCTTCGTAGTCAATGGCTTTGTCGTCCTTGATGATGTTCAACAAACGGTGTCTGATCTGGTAACGCAAGATGGAATCGGTCCCGAAAGGTCTCAATGACATGTACTTGGTCATGGCCACCAATTGAGGACGGGACAAGTTATCCAAGACTTGATCATTTTTAAACATTCTAGCCACTTGAATCAAGTGTTCTCTAGTAGGATCTTTACCCAAGGAGATAGTGTGGAAGAAAGAGACGAAAGCCTCCTTTTCATCTTCCGTAATTCTCTTGGAAAGTTTGAGACCAGACTCTTCCATGGTCTTTTTGATGTACTCTGAAGCTGACACACGTGCCTTCGAGAGCTTGGCCTTCTTCTTGACCCTGTCTTGCTTGGATTCGTAAGTTGAAGGCAATAAGTTGGGAAACACCTTCAAGGCCACAGGAAGCAAGAGTTCGGCGAAAGGAATCAAGATGAACATCGAGAAAGGAACCAATCTGATGACATCGACAATGGTTCTATTGAGCTGGTTGGATTCCCTTCTAGATAATCCGTATCCCGACATTAATTTAAACAATAACTTGGTGGATACCTTGATCTCGTAGCCCAATAATTTGGTGCCGTCCCAATAATGCTTGACCTCGTGTTTCACCTTTTGCCATATGGTGGGCTTATCTTGGTCTTTTTGCGAAACCTTGACCACGTCCTTGTTGGTAACATTGGCCAAGGAATGCTCTTCGTGCTTGTCGGTGTTCCCGGTCTTTTCACTTTTGTCGATCTTTTTGCTGCTTTCTGACTTGTTCTGTTCAGCGGAGGACGACAGGAACCGTACCAAACATGGGGCGGCTTGTCTATGCAAAAACGGTCTCAATGGGTAGCGAGGCCGGGGCTTGATGCCCCTGGTCACTGCTGTACGGCCCACTCGTCTTAGAATGGGATTGAACATGATTGTGTGGCTCTAGAGAAGTGTCTAATATTCCACTAGGAGTCCACTTTTGGGCCAGAAAAACGTATGGGAGTATGGGGACACAGGGAGCTATGTGACACCGAATCAAACGACCTGAAATACCTGCAATGGCGCTGGTTGGTGATACCTGACTAAAAGAGAATGGATAGGTGATGGTACGGAGGGATTTGAGTGGATGAAAATTGCTGACTGTGTGCAGGTCCCGGAACTGATGGCAAAGGCCACTGGCTCAGTACCGAGACTTCGGTGCTGGGACGGTGCTGGACGAACCAGCACCGTGGGACCTGCGACCAGCGAAGAGTGAAGAAAGAGTCGAGAGAAATGAGAAAGAACCACCAGAGAATGGCGCACAATGTAATAGAACAACAACACAACACTAGAGGCTGAACTACTCGAGAGCTACATGTGTTGAACTTTGGTGGTGTTGAGCTTTGAGTGTTGAGCTTTGGTGGTGTGGTGTCCCAAAGGTCTCGGTGCGAGTGTCCCAAAGGTCTCGGTGCGAGTGTCCAAAGTTCTCGGTGCGGATGTCTCTAATGAGAGTAGCGAAAAGAGAGAACAGCAGTGCGGAGGAGCCGTCAAGTTAGTGAGAAAGGGAGAGAGATTGGCGATGTAATTAATGGTAAATCAGAGGGCGTGGGGGTGGAATGGCATTGATCGAATGCCAATTGATGGAATGTTCTGGAGTGATAGGATGAGATAAGGTCGAGGGGGAAGTTGAGGCTACGTTGCTCCGGTAAATTGTGTAGTGATTATATATTGGTCTATTCTTGCCTCAACAGAACAGTAAGTGAGGTGCAATAGCGAGATCGAGAGAGTGTGTAATAGTGACATAGAAGCGCACGTAGTGGAGTATTAGTGATAAAAGGAGACTGAGAGTAGTAGACATGACAAAAGATAAGGTGTAGAAAGCTCAGCAGGATGACTAATGAGACCGGTGAATTGCAAGAGATGCCATTTTGGTGATTCAGTGCCATAGATTCTTACAGGATTAAGTATAGGGACCACGACGCTAGTGTTTTAATGAAGCAGTAGCTTCCACTGCTTCATGAGATTTTTACCTGATATGATGTCATGATTGTTTAGTTGTACTGTTATGATAGTTTTCATTCTGTGTGCATATTGCAGCCAACGTAATTGAACTTTCAAAGTATGCGAGTTTGCGTGATATCAACTCTTTGGTGTATATTTAGTTTCTATAACCGACCAAGAGCTATTCCGTATTATGAACATGATCAATTAGATGAACTGTGTGAAAACATGAGAATTCAACCAGCTCATTCACTCACCGTTAATCTTTCCTTGTTCTTTGCTATCACCATTAACTCCAACAATCACTATCTTGTCAATAACTGTATGGTAGTCCTCGTCTTCTCCATCAAAGAAAAAGTTCAAACTTTGAACGTTTTGAAACCTCACAAACTTGAATTTGCATTCGTACCAACCATTGCCGGTACTATTAATGGACTCCACGTGAGGAGCAGAATCAGAAGAAGCATCATCGAACGAGATGATGCCTGCATTATTGGGCCACACCTTGATGAGATTAGGGGATTGAGTCTCTTCGATATCATCTTCGTCCAATTGAATTCCTTCAGCCTTCACAACTTTAGTAGTCTTGATCCAAACGGAATACACCTTGGAAATGGTCAATAACGGCACGTAGAACAACAATTGAGCATCTGCATCCGAATATACTGTCGAATCCAGTCTCCCAATCCTGAAGACATCTTTGACTTCACCTTTGTAGAGTGCCATGGCATTCAATGCTTCGAAATCACCGTAGTGGATCTGCCCGTTCAAGATCTCGAACCCCTTGGGCACTTTGGATGCGATCTCCGCATACTCAGGGTCCGCAGCCACCTTTTCGACCCCAGCTCCATTTCCTGAACGTCCACTGGACTCGTCGTCGTTTCTGGCCTTATCATTGAGAGCGTCCAATTGCTTGATAATCTCCGGAATATTGGCACCTTGAACACGGGCTGTTTCAGAGCCGGATTCAAAGAATAAGAAAGCGGGAACGCTGGTGACATTGTGGGTACTGGCGACCTCGTGGTTGGCGTCCAAGTCCACCCTTACCACCTCCAAATTGGCGTATCTTCCGTCCTCATCATCATATAATGCATCCACCACAGGTTTGATTTGGTGGCAAGGTCCGCACCAAGTTGCGGTGAAGTTGATCACCAAGTACTTGTTGCTGGCGATGTAGTCATTCAAGTCCTTTAAAGATTTGGCAAATTGAATCATTGGGAGTGGCAATTGGCAGTAATTGGAGTTGTATTTGAAGCGCGACATTGATATTTGGTCTAGTGAGAAAGTGCTGGTGGGAGTCTCTGGGGAGCGCACTAGGGAGAGAGAAGGACGGAATCTAAGAGAACAATGTGAAAGGAGAGGAAAATGAACAATATAAGGATATCAAACCAAAGAAGGATGGGAGGATATGTCTTGCTTCATAAACACCTTCCATTTGCACAGAGGCAGACACAATTGGTGAAGTAACCTGGAACCAGGCTCTGGATTGCAGTTCGAGGAAACAACAGCCTAGGGACAGTTGGGGCTCTTTGATGCGGAGTCGCACAGTGGGAGGTGCAAACCGACTCCACGGACATCGAAAGAAAGCACGAAGAATTGATTCCCTGCCCAACGTTTGCTCTCATTGAGCATTGTTGGAGAAGGAGATTCTGTTCAGATATATAGCCTTGTTGGATTTTCTAGGGAAGAGGTTCCATGTGTGAGTGGAGTCTCAATTCCCAACTGAAATTGGTGGTGGAGCTCCGTGCGAAGGCTCTCGCTACTTTTTAGCACAAGGAACGTCACTACGGGAAACCACCCAAATTCAGGTACAGAGCCATAGACCTCTTGCACCTTGCACGATATCTTAGTGTGGAGGTTTCCAGCTCTATCAATCCATTTCCAATGCTCTTTCTGTCTCCCTAACCCGTAGTTATGTTGGTGTATGTCGTTGGTGTATGTCGTTGGTGTATGTCGTTGGTGTAAGTCAGTGCTAATGTTGGACCAATTGTCGGTGCGGTTATACTCACTACAACCCCTCATGCTCGCTAATCCACAGGACCGCACTAGAACTCACAGTTCCTTTGCGGTATTACCGAGACCCCTCACTGTAAGCCTCGCCAACTCTTGAGCTATGCTCACCATTCTTACCGACACATTCATCGCTAGGTCGACAGCTGGTACTATTATTCGCACTCCCGTGCCGCCCCACCGCCCCAATGTCTCGGTAACCACCGCTACTCGCTACCACCGCCTGGTTGCACAGGATTAGTGTGCAACCGTGGCACAGCAACTGGGCCAATTCCTGAAAACATCACCACGTTCCTACCCACTCCATTTTGTTCTATTGAACTACTTCAATCACATAAGTCTATCAACCTGACTAGTTCCGCTGGTCCACCTTCTGCCCACAACCAAATCCCCACTGTAAGCGCATTATTACCGGCTGTGATCTCATCGTTTGCAAGTGATCTATTGTATTGCGGTTAGTAACAGCACCGAGGAAGAACCCTGGGAATTACAACAGAACGCTCCTTTTCGGTTGGTGCCATCGATACATATCCACCGCCTCCAATTCCTCTCGGCAGCTGTCCACTTCTGAAGCTTTTAAAGCTACTAGGTACTTTTAGTGGACATTTGTGCCTCAGTTCGGTCTTTTCGGGTTTATAATAACAGTTCATTTAACAAAGGTAATACGAACGAAAAAGCGGTAGAAAAGCATTCAGCCCTACTTATAAACACAAGGTCTTGATCCTGATACGTGGGAATAGGTACGATATACGTGAAATAAGCCTATATTCCGTTGCAGTCAGCATGATTGAGTCCCCATCAAGCCCCTCAAGAAATGGTACAAGGCGAAGTGGCGACAAAACTTCACCCATAGAACCACGTGTGGAATCCATGGGAGATATCAAGGAAGCTACACACAATGGCTTCAATTTTGATCTAGAACTCCTGCTGGAAAAGAAAGCTGTCTCCCCTCAGCTTTCTCAAGCTGAATCCGTCACCCATGAAGAAACTAAAAAGGTGAGTGAAATGACCTCGATGTTCTTGGAAACTCGTAAAACACTTCAAATTGATTGCAATATCTTGGATCCAATCCACGATAATGCAAACCCAAGTTTTGGTGGGAAAGAAATATCCAGAAAAACTGTCATCCGTGCAGAAAGAGTCAAATCCATGATAAGTGTGAAGTATCTCTATTTACAAAAGTTCGAAGAGCTATCCCATCAAGAAACTCAGCATCCGGGTGTGGAAGGAGTCTACAATCCACTTCAAATCATAAGAAACAGAAAGTTGAGAACGAAATATGGTGAGCATCCAAAACCTCTTAGTATCAAAACGCTTCCTTTGGCTTCGAATGTTTTCAGCAAACACAATGCCAATCTGAAAAGACCATGGAAGATGACCTGGGCCATCGAATTACCAGAACTCATAGGAGATATAGTGTGGTGCAGAAGTCATTGGCATGAACTCCGGAATGCTAAAGGTCAACTATGGTTTCCTCCAGAAAAAAACCATCTGTCATCTTCATCGTCCATGGATGTGAAGCATAGGCTTCATGATAAACTTTTCAATGATGAGACGAGTGACGCAAACAAAAATTTACTGAGGAGGAAACTGAACTCTACAAGTAACAGCACAGACAGCGATGGACATTTGTTTAAGATAAATGCTACTCGTTCCCCGATCAGACATAATTTAAAAGACAAGATGAAGCGGAAAACTCGCAGGATTTACAATCATTCATCATCATCTTCTAATGCGGATGAAGAAGAGCCTAAGGTTTTTGTAATCAATACGAAAGACCCTTTGAAAGATCAACTATTCAAGCGCTTATCTGCATCTCCTGAACGAACTGATGATACATCCAAACCCCAGGACCCCAGGACTCCTCCTTCAACGAGAATTCGTGTTTCACCTACCCAAGATTATGATATTAATGATGTGGCGATCAAGGCTAGCGAGAGGAAACCGCTCCCAGACGATAGTTTTGAGGTGGAGCCGTTTTACGGTGATGAGGAGGAGCCTTATCCCAGAATGAACGATATGATCGTCAAATGTATTGAGCCTGATTTGAGGGTCAGGGAACTACAAATTGCATTCAGAAATTTCAATTATTTTAAACTGATGATAAACTTGAAGATGAATTATGTCATCAATGTTTATCCACATCTTACCAGAACTATTAATCGGACTTTAAACGAAATATTGAAAGATCAACTTAGCGAATTGTTTCAGCTCACCATGAAAATCACAGACGAGGATTTACCAATTCATGAACAATTGTACAGTGGATTCCTCAATGAAGTAAGGGCCATCAACCATATGATCAATGATGATTATTCAATAAAAATTGACAATCTCTTGAGCAATAGCGATCGGTCTATAGGAGAAATCAATACCTCCTTGTCGTTGGAATTGAGAAAAATCAACGAAAGAATTGATAAACTCAATTCTTCATTATTCAGCCATAATGTTGTCACCGAAACTATTAAAGATACCGACTTAAATTTGAAATTGAAGTCTGGAAACCATAACAAGATGATCTACACTGCGTTGGAAAATATGATTGTTATCCTTTTGAAATTCATTTGGGTTATTGTCAATATTTATAAGTTTTTTGCATATCTCGTCAAGGCGGTCTTTAGACTTCTAAAGTTTTTGTTCTTTTGAGAGCAATTTTCATTTAAGGAATTTATTGCCTTAACTCCTTTAGTTCATTAAGCAATTTATCTGCATTAATCAAGTATTCGAACGCATGTTCGCTTTGTCCCGCATTTTGTCTTTCAGTTCTATTTATTCTTCCTTGAATATATTTATTAATTTCGTTGACTTGTAATCCATGAGGTGCACTCTCAGGTAAGTAATTATCACCACTATCGATCATTACTCCCACAATCTTTGGTCTGATTTCGTTATTCGTGAGAAGCTTTTCCAAAAGTTCAGATTTGAGGTCATATTCGTTATGGGAGATTCTACCTAAATTCAACACTATTTTGGGGGTCTTGTACTGTACCAACTTGTAATTGTATACTTGTTCTATGATCGCTTTCAATTCTTCGTAGGTCAATTCTAAGTTGATTTCGATGGACATGAATGTCTCATCGTTTCCGGTGGTCCCCACAACTATCACTTGGCCAATTTTGTTGATGGATAAGAACTGGTGTGGTTGAGACGACGCGTACATAGCATCCAAAGCTGCAGTGATGCGATGGGTGTACATACCTTTATCGAAGGGCAAATGGGAGTCCTGGGACCCGAAGTAGACAGCGTAGGACGTGGCCGAAGCCATTTCTCTATGAAGTTGGGATTCCACGAAAGTGGAGCTGATAGACCCAAGGGAATACAAGTCCGATAAGTATTGGGGTGTGATGGTATCTGAAATTTCACCCACAATTGGGCATAGCTCAGCCACTTCTGACATCAAAGACCGACAGAATGGAAGCCCATATTGAATTTCGTAGGTCATAACCGAAGGATTGGTGGGAGAAGGAGCCTCTGTGTTGTACTTAGTCATATTGGTTCGAAGGGCCACCAAATTGCCATCGCTCACGGAGTTGATCCATTTGGCACAAGCAACCAATTCCTCTGGGTCAGTGACAAATGTAGGTCCGGTGATGACCATGAAGTCGCCATTTCCTCCGAGAATGTCTCTTATTCTGTAGCGGGACTCCAAGATCTTGGTGCGAAGCTCTTCAGAAGTGGGAAACAAGTGGTCCTGAAGGAGTTCGGGCTGCACCGTAGTGGTGTAGCCTCTCTCTGACAGACTCAAGCCCGAAGAGGGTCTTGAAATGGAGGGGAGAACGGTTCCGTAGGCCCACTGGGGAGGTCTAGGAGTGGAGGCAGAGGGTGGTTTGGGGATGGACTCTGAATCATGGGAGGTTTGCGAGTGAGGCGAATGAGGCGAATGGCCTGTCACTTGGTGGGACGTCATGGCGTTATTATGATGGGGGTCTGGACGGGTCAAGGAATGTGCTACCGAATGTGCAAGGCTCATGGAGTAGTTGATGGAAGAAAGAAGAGAAGACTTTTTGCCATAAGTATGACACTGTGAAGAGTGAAATGTTGTGAGTCAGAGTCACAGAGAGTCACCGGCTCCGCATCTCGCGAGAGCCGCGAATACCCGTGGTGCGAGCCCTATACGGTGGAACGGGGCAGTAGGGGAATTAGGGAGAGCTACAAGGTGCTATTGAGAGAGTATAGTGTTATAGAGAGATGTAGAAAGCTACGTAGAGCTAGGTAAAACTAAAAATTAGGGATAAAGATGACAAGATAGGGAGAAGAATTGTGGTTTACGCCATAAACTGATATCACTAGTTTTTATTATTCGCTTGCTATAATTATGTTAAACAGTATTCTTGTTTCTTGTAATTACTGTTAGTTATCATTGGTAATTATTCTTACCGATTTTTGACGCTACTGAAAGAGATGGTATTGTTTCTCTCACTGCTGACACCAAACAGTGTGAGTTCCTGAAACAAAACCGAAAACCTAGGGAGAGAAATAGTGAGGTCTCGGAGTTCGTTCGTGGTGCGTCCCTCACTAAATTTCTGGCACCCGTCACTAAATTCTCCATTACTGCGCACTCCGCTCACTACTTCTGACATAATCTCGCCTACGATGTCGCTAAAAAAGTGCGACTTCTCGCTGCTCAATATCCCGAGCTGAAGCTTCAATCGAACTTCTACACCAACTTCAGTTCATATCCTCCTTATCGTCAGCTACAGCGACAACTTCACCTTCAGCGTCACATCTAGGTAGAACTCCACAAAATGCAACCTAAGTCCATCGCATTGCTACGTAAGTTTTTCCTTTGGCCGTTCACTTGGCCGTTTCCGTGACCGTTTCCCTGCCCTTTCATGGGCTCTTTCACAGGTCATATAAACAATTACTAACCCCAGAGCGAGTTGACACCAACATCGAACAGATTCTCCAGAAATTCCAGGATATCTTCGAGGTTTCCATCAACCAAGACAAGCCCAAAGAATTATTGGCGGTCGAATCTTTGACCATCGAATCGGACGCGTTGACCATCATACGGTTATGTGAAGACCTCTTATCGGTGTCGAGATCCTTGAAAGAAACATGGTGTTTAGGCACATTGAAAGTGGAAGGGAAGAGAAACGAGTTGGAGGAACAACAGGTAAGAAGAGTGTTCGCTCAATTTAACGAGTTGACCGATAAGATAGCTCAAAGAGGGATAATAGATCAATAGAGGATGATCATAAAATCATAAAAAGACAAGAGACATAGAAGTTTGTCAGAGTCCAAACCTATGTGAGTGCTCTATTATCACTTTGGAAGACAAAGATTTCATTTCGATAGTTCCTGAAATTGGAAGTTCTAGATAACATACAGTTGAGATGGAAGTGCAAAAACACACCATGTCAGCTTTCAACTAAACAGTGACATGTCATTGAAAATGATAAAAACAGTATGCATGTTTTCTCAGTCCATGATTCATCAAATTGTTGATTCGTTATTCATATTTTTATCGTTGTACTGATGTCTATTTATGTACAATACGTGCTCACATATTGCTCTTTTCAGGCAAGCTATTCTAAATGCCAACGCAATTTGAATACCAAGAGCGATTCCAAAAGTTCAACCTTTCACTGCAATCATTAAGCGAAGTCTACCTCTAGTCAATTGAAGGTTACTGAGCTCAAAGCTTGATGAGGCAATTTTCAGCAATCCATGTGTAGTTGAACAGCAAATTTTAATAGCTCAGCAGCTTCTGTGAAGATATTCAAGAACTCTACTCAATATGGGATGTATTTGGGTAGAATTCAAGATCATTTCAAAATTCTTGTTATGAGAGTTCCAATAAAATTATATTATTAGTATAAATAGAGTCAACTATTTCATAACTGAAAATTCCTTTCCATATACATTATCATTATTACTGTCATTAATGGTTGCTGGTGGCCACTTTAAACTTCAATGCAATATCTTTCAACGTCTGCTTGGGGGTGTGATTGGCCTCAGTGATACTTCTACTTTGTCCATTTGTTCTTCGAAAAGGTGAACGAATTTTTGGACTTTTCCAACCTTGATAAATTTGAATTTCTTATCATCTTTGATGTAGGTCGGAACCATTGGTGAATTGTTCTTGAATGCATACTGTAATCCAGAATTTTCGTCTTGGTTGATCATAGAAAAAGATGCGCTACTCAAGCCCGACAACTTCTTATGAGTTGATGCAGATGAAAATGACGAAGCTTTCATGGATGATTGAGATCGTATTGATATTGGTTCCTCTTGGAATATTTCGAGCTCGTCATCTTTATGATCTAGTCCACACTCTGTTTCTAAGATGTCATCAAGCTTAATATACTCTTGTTCGTTATGCCTCAAATTATCCATATTTTTTATGAAACCTTCGATCTTCCCCTTACCCTTTCTATATTGAATCTTGTCGGACACTGAAGAAGAAGCAATGCATTCGAGCTCGTCATTTGAGCTGGACCTGGTTGTATCATTGGATTTTAATAATAGTAAGTCTTCCAAGGAAGAATCGAATGCTTCATCGTCGTACGTGAATGTCTTATTATCCAAACAAGTATCTCCCTCATCGAGTGTAGTGTCGCTAACAGATATATTTTGGGGAAGATTGTTAAGATGCTCGATAATGGTATGCTCTGTCTCCATGTAGCTATTAGGATGAATGTCGGTGAAATTATCTGTTGAAGATACTCGTTCAACTGCCTCCTTATCTGTTTGTATGACAATAGGACTTGTGATATGCTTATTCAATTCATGAACGAATCGAACTCGGATATATCGCTCTATTTGATCAATCATCTGCTCATCACAGAGGAGTAGAAGACCATAATTCTCATCCTTGAGGAAATCCACCACAATTTGGTTCAAGTTTTCGTGAATAATGAATTCCAATACTTTAAGGGACAAGTTTACTATGAAGATCTCGTCTGAAATTAGGGAGTAAGGCTGAAGGTTATACTTGGGTTGAGAAAAGATCAAGTTTTCAATGTTTCGGGACATCTTCTGGGTATTTGACCGTGCCAAGCAGATCAAGTTCTCTTTAATCAAATCCGAAGGTTTCAAGTCTTTGTTTCTGATCAATAATGAGTTGAGTTCAACGTTTATATTGAACTCGATATCGGCCCCTATATCTGAGTCATTGATGGGCTCTGAGTTCGATTGCTTTTGCAAGTACCTTTCAACTAGAATGGGGATCTTATCGGAAACATCCGAGGAGAAGATGAAGTTGGGCTTATTGGGGTCTTGGTGACTGTATTGGCGCTTAGTACAGTCCTTTAACATTGTAAGGGATTGTGGGATTCAACTTGGGCAGTTTTGACGCCTAGGAGCCGTGTTCTTCTATGAATGATACTATCACACTGTAGGATCAAGATAGGAGAGGATTGAAGGGCCTTGGTAGACGGACTGCGTAGCTTGTGAGCTAATGAAGGGAAGTGTAAGAGTTATGGAGTACCAAAACAATACACCAAAACATCAAGTTGAGGCTAACCTGCAAATTTGGCGTCATGTAGTGCGAATTGCGTATGTCGTGCAATAACCGGAAACACGAACGTTATGCTTACATGGTCTTGTTCCGGTGGAAAGCTAGTAGAAATTAACCAATAATTGCACTTCTTGAGCTGCTAGGTATTCATTCCGAACCTTCAAGAAGAATTTTTCTTTTCCTTTCATCCACATATTGCAATCGTGCCAGGAAGCACTAATACTGGGCAAGATCTCTATCTACCTGATTTTTCTTTTTCCAATTGGCAACTCTAGCAAATGACCAATGAAATAGAATCATTATCTCATGTGGATCGAATAAATCTTGACTCCACTCTCTCATATGGCTTTCCTAAATTTATGTGTAGTAACTGTAGTCTCATAAATACAATAGTGTGTATGCTCAGTTGCAGTTTACCAGAGCTTGCTCTCTATAGTTACTCTAACCCGCACTACCAACACTACCCCGGAGTCCTAACGTAAGATTGTCACAAAACAGGATTCGTCTTAGATCAGATGAAGTAGAAAACCAATATTATGTTCTTGAATGTTCTGGGTTTTTACGATTCCTACGTGAATTATTGGTGTGTCTGAAGTAAACGTCCCCACCTAAGCAAGAGTTGAGTTCTTGGATGTGATTTGTACAGACATTTCCAATGCTTTCATTTGTCCTGTTATTCCAAAATTTCGAATATCTAGAGTAACACAAGAAATGTAAGTATTGACGAGCATATTCATTATTGAAGCCAATTCGTCATTTCGCAAGGTATGCTCGCCGTATTTTGTAGTTCAGAATGATGGCGTTGTCAATCTAATGAGTTACAGTGTACTCTTAACGAGAAGCATATTCCCAATCGTATGGATCTGGAGACAGATAAATGAAGCATATTTACCTTAGCTACGATTGAGCAATTGTTATAGTTCTATTTTCTTTTATTTCCATGCATCCAAACTAAAAACTTTGGCTGAATATAAACCAATCTAGCCTTCACCATTAATTGACACCTATTTACTATTGGCTAGACCGATTGAGTCATGCTCTTCGCATCAAGTGATTTTCAATATCTCGATGACTGTGTTCTTCATACTCTGGTCGCGAATATTGCAGTAATCTATACCATCTTCATTCATGAAAATAATCGAGTCTTCGACATCGTCCTTAATTGAATCGAAATCTTGATCGGCATCACGAGTAGTCCTTACGTTCACGAACTCCAACTCGTTTATATCATAATCTAATGACACATATTCCAATGCTAATTTCAAAAGATCATGATATTCAGGTTCGGGTTTGTTGGTGTCATGAGCGTCAAACGTTAACGTTTTTGAATGCTGAATATTTTTAATAATTCTAGCAGCTATTTTCTTTAAAGTTTTATAATTTTCGGAGCTGAATTCAGTTTTTGTAAGTTGTTGATCTGCTCCAGTCTTATTTTTTTGCTTCTTGTTTTTTTGAATTTCTTTGTTGTACTTGAAGATTGCTTCAATAAAGGTGGATAAGTATGTTGGTTTACCAATTAGTAAGTCCAGCTTATACCTAATTAGAAAATAGTCTTCCTTGCTCACATCCACATGTACAGTAGGTGTTACCTGAACGTAAATTCCGGGGGCCACAACAAGGACATCTTTTTTCTCTAAGGAAGAATCCATAGTTGAGGTTAACTCCGTCATTTCTAAGTTATTCAAGGTCTGATTGCAAAATACTTGGTTGGGCAAAGGCAGTATAAGCTACTGCTAAAAAGGGTGATAATTAGGAGTCTCATTTCACTGATTTTTAAGTTATTTTCACGCATTTATATATTCTTTAATCTTCACTCTTGGACTATGTTGTGCGAGCTTATCAATAAGGGTTTTAAGGTTTGTCGCATGAGTGTGAATGACACCATGTTCATAGATAATAATTTTTGAGAAAATTGCCGTATGTATTGAAAAACTATAGATAGGAGAAACTCCTTAGGAAGATACATTAACTTTGGTTCAGCAAATAGCTTGATAAGGATACCACTTATCATAATTATGATAAAAATATGCATCAGTCCACTTCATAGAATTGCGCGTCCAGAACTGGTGCTGTAAGTGGAGGTACCCCATAATTTTGTGCATAGGATATCCTGTCATTCCTTTCCTGGATTTCGTAAATTTCTGTCAAATAGATGGAAAATTAGCATATTAGCTTAATATAATTATTGGCGCTTGGTAAGTTCCTGTAGCCAGTTGTTCAAATTGATGATGGCAGCCTAATTGATTATGCGGTTCGAATAAGAAATAAAGCCGAAATTGACTTTCTTCTCAAACCTTCTAATTCCTCGTTTATGAATACATTGACCTTCTAAACTATAGCTATTATTCTACCCTTATCTGTCCTTGATGTGTCAATCCTGCCAACCTTGCATGTTTTTCACTTACCGCTTCAATGATATTGCAAATCATAGTGTGATTTTGCCACGGCTCTGATAACCAGTGCTTCAACAGTTTGTGACGGAAATTGCAAGTTTGACGTGGTTTACGAACACAAATCTGAGTGAGTGTGTGTTTGAGAGGTGCGTAAAATCTACAGGTTAGGCGGTGGTATCAGAGGTAAATTGCATGTTAGTTATTTCTCAGTGTCAATTCATTTCTATATCCCACGAAGGTACCTCCTACAATTCCACACTCCACAGATGACGTCGTACTATTTCACAATCATTGGCACACGGGACAATCCTCTCTACGAGCTCGAATTCTCGTCGTTCAAAAATTCGGTGTCGTTGTCGACTACAGCATCCAGTCCTTCAATTCCTGGTAAATCCCAATTCTCATCCAGCATCAAGGAAATGCTTCCTTTCATCACAAACTCATCATTGGACATTGTTGAGGACGCCCAGTGGTCTAGCAATCAGTACTATTTGGGAAAAATTGACGCATTTTACGGACTTTTGGTCAATGCCTTCATTACACAGGGAAGCATCAAGTTCATGCTATGCTACGAGGTGGGCAATGGAAGCCAGAAACACGACGATAACAGTATCAAACAGTTTTTTATCGAAGCTAACGACCTCTACGTCAAGTGCTTGTTGAACCCTTTTTACTCGGTAAACGATGCTATTGTGTCCCCGGACTTCGATATGAGAATCAAATTACTCGCAAAGAAATACTTATAAGACGATGTGGGTGAGAAAATATGCATAGACCATACTTGTCCTCCAACGGAGAAAGCTGGAAGAATTCAAAAGTGTGTGGTCCAATCTCTAGTCCCCGAGTCCTCGAGATCAGAGGCTTGTTTGGAACTTCATGACTGAAATGTTGGGTAACAGGAGTGATCAGGAGTTGGGTTTACCATTGATATCTGGACTTCACTGAGAATTGAGGCAGCATAGAGGGTCAGAAACAGTCTCACAATGGAAAATACTTATAAACCAGCTATTTTCAAGCTGGAAGCACTTTCAGTGGAGAAACTCTTTTCAGTGGAAGGTCGCGGTTCTGCTTGAAGTTACTCTTGGCTGAAACTATTCCCAATCCCTTCTAAGAGGTATTGTTATACCACATTTGCTCCGGAGGTAATTATGAGTTTCTCTACTTACAGAAAATCGGCCAATAATGTTACTCACTTCATGATCAAATTTTATTCTCACTGGTTACCAAATGGGATGAAACTTCCATGGATGTTATGATTCAATTGAGATTCAATCCCCTATTGGGATAGTACTTCGAATGGAAATGCCCAATATTAATCGATCACCAAATAAGTTAAATAGGTGTTTTTCGAATATTTCCACTTCTCGCATAACATGGGAATAATTATTGTTAATGCATAACCAAATTGTAAATACATGCATAATCATTTTGAATATTCAAGTTAATTGTGAAATCATACCAGTTATTGTTGACAGGCCTACTACCGTTTGTGGCACATCTACAGTAGGCATACTTGTTAAATATAGGCATAATCAATTCTAAATACATCACGACATTCTAATTACAGGCTGATTTTCTTCTCTTGCTTCTCTTCTTCCCAATTTCACTTCTAATTCTCCTCTTGTGGCTCCTCCAACACCTTATCATGGTCAATTTTATAGTTTCCGTCCTTGTCTTCCACTATCATTCCCTGTTCTTTCAAGGTAACAAACATGTCTTGAGGAATCCACCCCCCGGTGGCCACAAATGGACTAGAGAGGACTTCATTCTGGTATGCAATCAACTGTTGTTCATGTTGAAGCAAGTAAGCCTCGTCATATTCAATAGGGAATTTGGAATCCTGGCTGTTGCACAAGTTGTTACTGACGTATGCTTCCCACATAGATCTAAGCAGAATGATGGCATTTTCAATATACAAGTAATCCTTATGGTGTTTGTACTCCAAAGCCTGAACATAAGGAGCCTTCAAAGCTTTAATGTGAGGAGATGCAATGGAAATCAAGTCGTGGTTTCTTTCATTCAAAGCCAATTCCCATAATCTCTCATTTCTGGTCTTGAAGTACATGAATTGGTACTGTTGTTGCTCGAGCTCATCCATTTCGGCGTATTCAGGGATATCCTCTTCCAAGTTGTAAATTTTTGCACCTTGGTAAGCCACAAAAGATGGGTAGTTGGTCAAGATGAAGGGTTTGATGGTAGCATACTCAAAGTCAAAGAACGAGAACCCGTCGTTGGTGCGGATTACGTTTAATGGGTCCAAGTCTGGCAAATACAATCTGGGCTTGAACGCATCTTCAGCGTTCATAATGGAAGGCGATTCTGGGTTGATCAAGAGAGGTCCAATTGTCTTAAGACTCTCAAAGGTATCGACTTGTTGCTTGTGAATTTCATTTTCTGAAGCATTCGAGTGTACAGCTTCGTTTCTCAAATTCTCCAACTCAATATTGGCAACGGAAGTGATAATTTCCAAAGGATTCTTGGGGCTCCAAGGACCGTTGAACTGGTTGACCTGTTTTTCTGTCAATTTGTTCTTATTCTTAGCGAAACACTTCTCAATGCTGGGTCCAATTCTCCATCTATTTTTCAACAATGGATTTTCCTCTCCATCATATGGAGAATCGTTTTGAAGAGATCCAGAAACATCATCAGTGAAAAATAATGAACCATTCTTGTTGAAAGTAACACTCAACACGTTCTTTTGGAAATCAGCAATTGGCTCCACGACGCTCTTCAATTTTTCTTGAGTTTCTTCGCTGTCAGTAGCCAATGGGTCCCATTGCTTCATCAAGAGGTCTCCGTCAATGTGTTCCATCAAGATGAAAGGACTGTTGAGCTTATTAGCCTTGGAAGTTCCATAAGCGAGAACCTTAGGAACAGAAGCATTGAGCTTCAAATTGAGGAAATCCAAGGTGGCCACTTCAGACTTGATCTTTTGCTGAATGGCATACTCTGACTCCAATTTATATGGGATTCTCAAGACCAATGCCTTCTCGGTGTTCAATGTGATCTTGTAGATACGGTGGTGCTTTCCCTCATGAATACTGGCAATGGATTTGATCTGTAACTCTCCTTCGCCCAAAATCTTCTTGGTCAAGTTGTTAGTCAACACATTGGAACCATCTTGCAATGATAATGGGGCTCTTATGAAGGGTTCTCCACTCTTTTCGATGTTCTTCGAGTCGGTTCTGGTGCCATGTAATTCCTTGAAGAGATTGGCGACTCCTTCGATAGAGAACTTAGTCTCTCTTTGGGCCTTTTTGGCTTTGTCATCCTTCAACCAGGAGCCCCATGAGTACTGAAAGAATGCGCTTCTTTGGGGATCAGCTTCATCGGAGATCTTGGTGTAGACCTCAGTAGGCTCCGATTTAAGGGTAGATTGGAATCTTCTGAACGGCTTTTGAACAGTGACTGCGGCAGGCTTTATTCCGCGGGCCAAACCCCTGGAAGATCTGGCGGCTCTGCAAATTTGGGTCAACATTGGTGGTTGTGGAAGTTGTGCCTGAAAAATCTTCCATATGTACTTGCACACGTGATAATTCTCACGTGATCGATACTACTATTACATACTGTATGGATCGTGATTATATAGTAAAGTCACTTACGTACGGATTCCGTATTCAATAGGCTGATCTTTTCATGTAGTGTCACCGGTGGAAGCATCTTTCCTTCACGCATAAACTCCTTCTCAATAAAAGTGTCCCGGTTTGCATGAGGCAATCCCGCTTCTCCATCGCATTCGGCCTCAGTGGTTCTGAATGAAACCTGGCTGATGTTGAGGTCAATGTTTGTACTGGTTGTGGATCCGAGACCACGTATATTGCTAGTATCCGGGGTTCTGAGGTTGGGATCCTTGTTTGATTTGGTAGAATTTAATGTGAATATTGATTGGTGCTGCAGGTCTGGTGAGTTTGGGACTGGCAAACCAAATGGAACTTGTGGCTTTTGCTGATATTGACTTTGCAGCTGTTGCAGTTGTTGCAGTTGTTGCAGTTGGTGCTGTTGTTGCCACATCATGTTTGTGATGATCTTTGCAGAGTATGGGCTGGGGCCTGTTCTATGGAATTTCTTACCCTCGATCCCATCTTTCGTTGCGGTAACTGAAAGACACGATGTAGTTGAGTTTCTTGATACCGGCCTGGATATCGATTCAGGTATTGAAGGAGTGAATTCCTGGCCTGGGGTGCCCAAGACACTTGAGCTATCGCTATCGAACTGAGCAGCTGGGTCGCTAGCAACAGAAGCTGACGAGGTGCCAATAGTGTGGGAACGGCCCAAGCCAGATTCGAGGTGCCTTGAATCGAACTTGGTGCCAAAACTGTAGTTGGAGTCGTGGCTGACTTTGGATGAGACCTCATCATCGTAGTCAAAGTTGGAGCGATCCACTTCCAAATTGTAGGAACCGTTGGGGGGATAGTCCAGCAGGTACAAATCGTCGTGGGAGCTGAGGTTGATCTTGCCGCTGCAAATGGACTTTACACTTGCTGCTGGGTGTGACATTGGGAGCTAATGGAGGAAATGGAAGACAAAGAAGGTCTGGAAGGGCTTGGACAGGCAATGGAGGGAGACTGGAAAAGGAACGGAGTAGACCCGGGGGTTGGGAGTGTTGAAGAATGAAAATCCAGCAAGCTTGAAAGGTGTGGAATTTGCGACAGCTGTGGAACCACTGAGCTGCTGCTAATGTCACTACTTAACTGATTCAGCTGACTTGATGATTCAACTGACTTCACTGAGTTCACGGGTTTCACAGATATCACCCTTCAGCTATGGTTTGGGGGTTCCTGAGGTGAAAATGAAAATGAAAAAGTTATGATTGTTTCGAAATCAACCTCGAATCCTGTTCTCAAGCGCTGCAACAAAGGGCAGTTGTGGGTTGGGCAGGGATTCAGGTTCTTTCGAGTGCAAACCACGGTCGAGACTGGCAAGAGCAAGCCTAGCAAACAAGTCGAACAAGTTGGAGAGCCGAACGCAAGTGCAAGCAATCAGAAGGAACTGGCAAGAGGAACGACAAGTGGTGAAATCAACATGGACCCAGCTATAAAGAGAGTCTAGTAAAATGGCCAGTCCTCGCAACTATCGATTGTAATTGAGCATGAACAATAGAGCGTAGTCTCCACACTACCCCCAAATTGGTCATGTGTGGGGAACCGCGTAGGGCTGCAGCAAGAGATAAGCAGGGCCAGGGTCACTACCACGAGGGGTCACCGTGGTGGGAGAAATGGAACTGGCGGTGGAAATTGGGTTCGTTAGTGGGGGTCTTTGGGAGTTAGGAAGAGAGAGAAAGACTGAGAGAAACGGGAAAAAGACGTAACTGCTGGTTTAGGAAGAAGAAGTTAGTGCAGTAGAGTGCGGAAGAAAAGAACAATAGAGCAGGAACAAGGGGAATAAGTGGACGTCTTGGATAGAATAGAAATACCAAAATGGGTAGACACATGGAAGAAGTGGAACTGTTGAGGTCGCAAGCCCTGGGGGAGTGACGGTGGTCACTTTTCACTGGACGTAGCGAGGGAGGTCACTTTTCACTGGACGTAGCGAGGGAGGTCACTTTTCACTGGACGTAGCGAGGGAGGTTATCACTAAGGACGCACCGGTGGTGGTGGTGACCACTAAAGGTACCGAGAATGTGCAAGAGATTGGGAAGGGAACGGTGCTCGTTGCAAATTATTCTGAGGGTCGTGGTGACCAATGGAACGAAGACGGAAGTAGGTGTGATGTCGACATCCCAGCACGTAACACGGGTAGATCTGGCTAAAAATGTATGATGTGACAGTAAGCTCAGTGATTCTGGGGAAGGTTCTCTTGAAGCTGGAGGTGGAGTGCCATGAGTCCCAGCGACGGGTGACATCGCGATGGTGCGAGCTCTCCCGGAAGTCTCGCCAAACTATACCCCTAGAACTGTATTTCTAGACCTATGCTCCGTAGTTAATCAAACGCAATAGATTCGCTCTACCATCATCTTTGTATTCCTCTTTCACTGTCCGTTCTCCCCGGTTTCTTGTATTTCTTCACGTCGCCATGAACCTCCTTCTAAACCATCCCTTCTCCTTCTGTTTCTTCTCCTTCTTCTGATTCTTCTCCTTCTGATCCTTTTCTCCTTATTTCTGCCCTTCCCTTCATAGTCTCTTCTTCCTTTTTCCTGTCTATTTCCCCCTCCACGATCCCATATCACGGAACGATTTCTTTATCGCGCCACATTATCAGCTGCAAAATCTCTTGATCCAATACACTTCTAACTTCTTCCACCAACTCCACTCAATTGCCTTTTACAAATGTTCAAGGAGTCGACCTTTCTAGGAAAACCGTTCCTGGCCCTTTAAACCACCCAAGGAAATGTACTCCTTGAACATCTACCCTTAAGCCACTTGATCCAATTAGAGCAATAGTATCCCGAAACTGATCAACTTACTACTATTTCACCTTTGCCAACTCAAGACGAAGACTGATCTACCCTTCTCTTTCAAAGCTGTTCAGCTGAATGTTCTTTGTATCAGTCTGCTGAAATACCAGGGAAAATGTTGATTTCTATCCCTATTCAGTGGCTGTTATTAGTGTGCCACTATGGCGCAATTAGTGCGATAGGCGTGGAGCTCGTTGAAGCTCAAACTATCGGCGACGTTGAGATTTAAAGCCATGACCCCATGATCATGACTCTCCATCCATATCGAACACAGTCTGTATCCCTCAATACCAGAGGAAGCAAAGAAAGCGGAGGAAGCAAAGCGATCAATGAAAATGGTAGTAATAGAGACTCCAAGACCAAGAGCAAATTCGATGGACCGATCCTTGATTCGAATGAGACGAATGGAATAAGAGTCGCCATCATAGGAGGAGGATGTGCAGGATTGGCTGCTGCCAAAGCATTGGGCCTAGAGCCGGGCAATTTGGTCATTGACTTGTTTGAAAGAAGAGATCGAACCGGTGGGATCTGGAACTATGACGGTGACAAATCTCATCTTCGGCCTGAGATCCCTTCCACCGATTGTCATGCTCAAGAATCGTATTCTGGCTTGATTGGAGACCAGAAACCTTGGGTTTCTCCAATGTACGAGAAGCTTGAAACGAACATCTCAAAGCATGTAATGGAATTCAACAAGGTAAAGTTCCCGAGTTCTGCTCCGAATTTTCCTTCTCGGCAGCAGGTGCTAGAATACATTCACACCTACGCTAAAACTATTTCTACGAAGGTGAATATCAAATTGGAGTCCAATGTTATTTCCTTGAAGAAGAATCAAGACTGGGAGCTCCAGTTCCAAGACGCAAATGGTGTACTTAGCTCTCCAATTCATTATGATAAGGTGGTCATTGCCAATGGACACTTTGAGGTTCCTTATATACCGAATGTCGAGGGTCTACAACAGTGGCACAAGGTCGATCCCAGTTCTATCACACACTCGAAATATTATAGTTCTGCAAAACTATATGAACGTAAAAAGGTGCTTGTGGTGGGAAATTATGCTAGTGGAAGTGATATTGCGATCCAATTATCCATCTACGCTAAAGAGGTTGTTGTGTCCTGCAATGATCCGGACAGTGTGGTAAAAATCCCGGGTCAAAGAGTGCATTACGTGGGACTTGTTGATTCTTATGACATCAATTCTCGCGCTGCAATCACCAACGGTCATCGTATCGAAGATATTGACTCGGTTATTTTTTGTACTGGATATCTTCATAGTTTGCCTTTCCTCAAGTCATACCCAGAAATATTACCTGACGGGAACCAGGTCAACATGATTTACAAACAAATATTTTATACTAAGGATCCTTCACTAGCATTCATTGCCTTAAATAAGAATATTGTTCCCATGCCATTTGCGGAGGCACAGGCATCTTTGGTAGCAAGAGTTTTTAGTGGAAGGTACATTTTACCTAGCGAAGAAGCCATGACGGAGTCATATTTAGAAGAGTTAAAAATCAAAGGGAGTGGAAAGAAATTCCATGAAATGAAGTTTCCTCAAGAAGCGAATTATAGTAATCATTTGCGCCAGTTGATCGAGGACCAAAATGCTGAAAGTGGGTTTCTAGGGTACTATTGGGACGATGCAAAAATACTTGCCAGATCCAAGGTCAAAGTGCAGAAGGAGGCTCGAATGATAGAATTGGTGGATGCGGCCAATCAAGAACGGAAAATATTGAAAGAATAGCTTTTTCTGGGTTAAGGAGAATAATTAATTGAATCTACAACTTGAACTGAACATTTTAGTAATGAAGAATAGCAAAATTCAAGGATTCAAAGAGATAAATAGAATGAGGCTTGAAATTAACGGCTTAAGAAATGTATAGAGCTAAACCCATAATGTAGTAACAAATTTCGGATTTTGAGTTGAAGCCAGAAGACTTGAAAGATTCCAAGTCCCCCAGATTTGGAAGTGCAGTTTGGGTTTAATGATACTTTTATTAGTCGAGGATAGGTTTATTTATACTGCACATGGGATCCTTCATATCACCAACGAACCTAACTACTAAGTGAAGGCAGTCAAACACCATTAGAAATACCACTTACGTTACGATTAAAACATTCCATGAATGAGTGTTTTTATGGAAGTATAAATCCGTTTACCGATAGTTACTTTCTTCTTTATTTACTTATGTACCACACATGACATAGTATCTGGTGGTTTACTTAATGTCTCTCGCGACATTATACGACATTTCTTGTGATGGCCTACTATCAAAGTTCACTCATCTGAGTACTCTTTCAACTACTTTCTACTTCCCACAAGATGGCACAACGTTTTATAATACCAGGAGACTCCCTAGGAATAGACACCTCGGAGATAAACACCAACATCGGCCCAGGAATATACAAGAACCCTCGGACTCAGAAAGTTATACCTGCCACTGCTGGTATGCTAAATGTGAAAGTCAACAAGAAACAAACCAATCAAGTTATTTACATCGATTCCAATTCGAGAAGGTACATTCCTCAGGCCAACGACTATGTCATTGGAATTGTTGTGGGAACCATCGGTGAACAATATAAGGTCCAACTTCAAGAATACTCCGCCAACGTTTTACTTTCAATGATGGCTTTCCCTAATGCGACAAAAAAGAACAGACCAAACCTCAAGAGTGGACAGGCAGTCTACGCCAGAGTCTCGCAGGCAATACCAGAAGTGGATGTAGAGATTGAATGTGTGGATCCAGTTTCAGGAAAAGATGGAGGGTTTGGCTTATTGGATCAATCGGGGTACATTTTCGACGTGAACTTGAACTTTGCACGGGAGCTACTTTTCAATCCAAGCAGCGTTTTCTTGGAAAAACTTGCCACCAGATGTCAATTTGAGATCGCCATTGGTATCAATGGAAAAATCTGGATCCGTTGCGGAGATGGTGTGAAACTAGTAAGTGAGGAATCCAAAGAGTCCGAGGAAAAGGCAGATCAAGATTATGACATGGATTCGGCCACGAAGGCGAATCAAAAAGCAAAGGATAATTCAGGTACATTCTTGAAAGACATGAAAGCCACTTTGGCTGCAGCCCGTTTCTTGACTAGATGTCAACAAGTACATCCAGACCAAATCGAGGTAGAACTTGAAGAGGCCTTCAAAAACAATTAGTCTTTTCTCCGAAAACCAAGCTTTTTGAAACCACCAAGGTCAAGAAGGAAAATCTTTCATTTAACATTTAACTGACATCGAACATTCTTTTCCCAATTTACATAATAGAATACAGGGAACGGTTGCAGAATAGATTAGGGATCACAGAATTTCCAAAAAATCCCTTTCATATCATATCCCATACGAAGGAAGATCTAATTAATTCGTGTTGAGAATGAAAGCAAGTAATCACTGGCGTTTTTCATTCGCTATGTAAGGTGCTCTCTTGATCAACAAACGATCAACTTCACTTTCATTTTGCGACTTTCAAATAAGGAGAAAATCGTCTTTCAACTGATTCTTCAAAATCCGGTGCATAAACTCTATACATAGCCACTATTAGAAGTATTTTCCGTATCGAAAACATGGGCCTAGGTAAAGTATGAAAAAGTTGATGATCTGACCTGTAAATACTCATTGAATAAAAACATGAAAATATCTACTTGTATTAGAAATGTCGATAGATTCTTTGAGTTCAACTTTAGTGAAAAGAATAATAGAAGAAATTGATCTGACATAAGTAGTATAGCAAACTCTATGGGAGCTTGAAGTATATTATGTAATCATTATCTACTAATGTCGGTACTTAATTATCTTAATCTCATTAAAAATGATGACATGCTAGTTAGATCATAGGTTCGTCATCAAGTGTAATACGCTCTCATGATAGTCTTATCAATCACAAGGCTTTTCGATTTTTCAGTTCACATTATCTTCTTCTCAATTATCACCAGTCTTCACTGTATCGGTTCCTAATTATCACAGTCTAATCTGGAAAGCCGCGCGATGCCTGAAAAATTCCAACTATCAAAACGATCCATAATACCTAGATCCACCAAAAGCGGCCCTAATAACCTGGTAGAAACTCGTGGTACAAGTGGAACAAGTGCTACGTATCGGAAATGAGTGTACAACAGGACCCCAAGCACATCATTCTGGCCAATCAGACCGAGCCCAAAGACACAACATCCAAACAGCAAAAAGCAGTGGATCCTGCTCAGCTCGGAAGACAAAGAAAGAAGATCGAAAAGGACCGTCGTAGAAAGCATTATGACGATCTCCAAGTCCAGGGTACCAACAACTCGTCTATTGTGTCGAAGCGTTCGGTCGAGATGCTTTACATGAAACATATCCACCCGGAGATGGGAGAGTGGTTCCAATATTTCGTACCCAAGCCAAAGAGACGGTCACCAGCAATCAATAGGGGGTATTGGATCCGTATGGAGTCCATCCGTCAGATGGTGATGAGAATCATGGCGAAGAACCCCGAATCTCACGTCAACGTGGTGAATTTGGGGTGTGGGTTTGATCCTTTACCATTCCAGCTTCTCAATGGAGGAATCCGTGCCACTTTCCTCGACTTCGACTACCCAGAATTGGTCGGAAACAAGCGTCGCATGATTGGCGAGGCACAAGAAATCTGCCAGCTTCTCGAATACTCCGAAACCCACCAAGTTCCATCACAAGAGTCCAAGTTGGGTGTGGTGATTTCCACACCACACTATAAATTGGTAGGGTGCGATCTCAAGGACCAGGACCTCTACCTGAGGCAATTGGAACAACTCTTGGGGCCTGACTCCGTCAATATCTTCATTGCCGAAGTGTCTTTGGCATACATGAAGCCCGAACATGCCAACCCGGTGATCCAGAGGTCTGCACGAGTGAATAAATCCCACTTTGTGATTCTCGAGCAGATTCTTCCCGATTCCCGCTACTGCGCTTTCGCCCAAAAGATGATGTACCACTTCAGTCACCTCCGGTCTCCGCTACAGTGTGTGGAGAGTTACCCCAGTGCGGAGTTACAGGTGCAACGGTTCCTCCAATGGTACCCCCAAGTGGAAATCCGGAACTTGTTTGGAAACTGGAAGGAATTGGTGGACGGCGAAACTCGTACTAAGGTGGCCGAGATCGAGACGTTCGATGAGTGGGAGGAGTTCATTGTATTTTGTCAGCATTACGTGATTGTGCACGGGACCAACATGGGTGACGAGCAGATGATCTACTCAAAGGAGAACATCGAAAAGGACGAGAAGGACGAGAAGGACATGAGAACAAAGGGTCCCAAGGAGGTTCTGGAGGTGGTGGATTCGCGGGGAATCACACCAGCTCCACAGGCTCCAGTGGGTGTAGAGGAGGCTGCGAAAACTGAGCCTGCTACTAAATCTCGTGCGAGTGTTGGGGCCAAGAAGACCGAGCACACAGGATCTGGAAAAGGAGGAGACCAACACGGAGACAAACACGGAGACCAACAATCAGACCAATTGAAACGAGCCCCAACAAACAAGAACTCCCAAGAAAGGGATGGCGCCCAAGACCTCTCCTATTCTCGAACTGGGGTGGAAACTGGAGCCAGTTCCCATGAACCCAATAGCTTAAATGGCGATTTAAGCTCAGGGGCCCGTGGTGGGCTCTTGCTCGACCCCGCGGTCCACTTCTCCCTAGACTCTCCCCACCAAGTCACCGCCAAATTTGCAGCTGTTACCAGCGCCAATGGGCGTGTTTTGGTCCACGGAGGACTCTTCCAGTCCCGGACCAACGAGTTGGTGGAGTACCACCACGGACACTCGTCAGTGGTGGCGGTGAAGGGAGAGGTTCCCGAAGCCAGAATGTGCCATACGTTCACCGGCGTGGACGGTGCGGCAGTGATGGTGGGTGGCCGTACACGGCCCGGGCTCCATCTATCTGATGTGTACCGCCTCAACTCCGACACCATGGAGTGGACCAAGTGTTCTCCGCTCGCCGCATCTCGGTCTCGTCACAGTGCCGTGGTCATAGCCAATCAGGTGTTGGTGTTCGGAGGATTGGACCCTGGGACCAACCACCACCCGGTGCTGGACTTATTCACACTCATCGACAGCGACGGAGTTGCACACCCCGTTGCAGTACGCGGCGACACTGCTGTACCCAACCTCATGAGCGCTGCCATGGCGTGGAACGGCCACCGCGGAGTGATCGTGGGAGGTATGAGCTCCACCGCCGATCCCGAGGTCAGCACCGCGATGTACCAGTTCACGGTGGAACAGAGCAAAGACGTCGCCAAAGACTTCGCCAAAGACAGTGACCCCACCACCGCTAGCGTCCCCTATACTGTGACGCTCACCAAGGTGGCCGATCATCGCCAGTTCGCCCGTATTGGTGCCCAGTGTGTCATGGTGGGCAACAAGGTAGTTGTTCTCGGGGGTGTGAGGGTGGACCAGCCCTTGACCCAAGACGATATCATCATCAGTGTGTCGTTGGATTTGGAAGACGCTACCGCGGTGGCAGTAAGCGAAGTCCGGCGTGTGGCGGTGGCCGATGCCATTTACCGCGAGACTCCTCCGATGTTTGTTGGATTCGGAGTGGCTGCAATTTCCAGTGCAAACACCCTGAGCTCGCAAGATAAAGGCTCCTCGGTGCAGGGACAGCGCGTGAGCGCGGTCCGGGCTCGTGACGACGCGCTGCAAGACGCACCCTCAGATATAGATGGAGGTGTAAACAACAGAAGTGCTGAGGCTGCACCCTGTGCATCAGCAGAGCCCGCAGGGCGCGATGCAACTTCTGCAACGGTAAGCGACGATGGTGCACGCGGACCAACTGAAGGCGACGTTGTAGGCTCCAAAACGGGTGCATTGGCCGACGCAGCAGATGCTGTCAAAGGTGCTGTTAAAGGTGCAGCAGACGCTGTCAAAGGTGCTTTGAAAGGTGCAGCACCAGCAGTCGCTGCCAATGCCGTGACAGATGGTCCCGAAGGAGTGTCTAGCAATGCCGTGACGGAAGCTCCTCCAGATGCGGGTGCACCGTCCGTAGCACAATCCGACCTGGCAAAAACCGGCTCCACCGCGTTCCTCGTGGTGGCGGGAGGCGCGGTGTGCTACTCCTTCGGCTCTTGCTATAACTCGGTGTATAAGCTTATAGTGGACTGATTAGAGCTCAGCTTAATAACAACAAGTACGACATGAAGCCACGCCCGTGCCACCAGCCCGAGTCTCGTGATCCGCCGTATCCGGCCAGTGCCGGCACCGCACTCGGTGGTCGGACTTCACTGGCGCTGGCGGGGTGTCAATGGTGGTTTTTTGCGCGACACCTGCAGATGCCCCTAATAAGCGACCCAGGGTCATGGCACCTGCATTAGCCGGTGACACCACCACCACCGCAACTGAGCATTAATGGGTGTTAGGTTGCTGCAGTGGCCTGCAGTGGCCTGCAGTGGTAGCAGGGAGGGGCGGCTAGCCGTTGGAGCCGGGCCACGTGACGGCGCTCGGACCGGGCACTTCGGACCGTTGGACTGGGCTGCGCTGGAGGTCTCGGGGACCAGGTGGTGGAGGAGGAGGGGCTAGTGGCGCGGACGGCGGCGGCGGACAGCTCCGATCCGATGCACCTGGTGGATATAGGGGACAAACTGTTGGGGAGGCGTGGAGATGGGAGCCGTTTTTCGCAACCGCACCCCTCTTATCGGGGCGCCTGCTCCCCCCAATACTGCGTTGTTCTCTGTGCTCAACAATGCACACCTCCGTTTCGGGGAAGGTGGGGTGAGCTCCGTGGAACGGTAGCATGGGTTTTACCCTTAGCACCACTGATATTTCCACGATTAGCACCTCCACCACAGCTAAAACCACCACAACCTCCTCCAACTCCTCCAACTCCCCAACTTCCAAGCATCGGACTTGTGGTGAGGTCACATTCCCCGATCGTCTTGGCCACAACTCCCCAAGCATGCCCGAATCGCTTCCGCAACGCAACGCTCCATGCCAAAGCAATTGAACTAAGCGGAACCGCACCCACCGCACTCGACACACCGAACCGTACGGTGCTGAACTAGTTCGGATTGTTTGGAGATGCAGATCTCTAGCCCAGCCCCGTCCACAGTTCTACTAACCGGGGCCGTAACCGTGCTCGTTAGAGTGCTGGAATTGATCAGTAGCAACAGAATCCACGGAACGGGCCCGTAAGTCAGCACTTCAGGAAGTCAGTACCCCACTACCGTCTACGCTGGTTCGCTAACCTTTGCTCGACGTCCCAAACGGGACGTTGCCCTTGCCATGTTTTGACCTTTTGGTTTTCTTTTGGCGTGGCCATGGCTTTCTTTTGGCGTGGCCATGGCTCTCTTTAGGCGTTCTTTTGGGTTTTCATCTTATGACCTTTTCGCCCGTTTCAGCAACTGCTCTTCTAACCTTTCGCCAGGCCTCGTAGTCGAGCTTCTAACCGTGGACGTAGATTTACGATCCGTAAGTTCCTCATGCCCCTAAGTCCCTAACCATCTCCGAACTCTGTGGTGACCTGCTCTCAAACCTAGACAAAGTATGTGCTCGGTGACTGTCACACCACTTTCTGCTGCGCTGCACTGCACCGACCAGCAAAAGATTCGGAATAAGAAAAGAAGCGGAACACAAGAAAAGGAGAACAAGAAGGGACAACTGGAACAGAATTGGCCGGATTAGGGGCAGCTTCGGCAAACGAGGGATCTGGACCTGGATTCGCAAGTGACTTGAATTAGGTTTAGATTTAGAGATGGTGCCTCCAGTCTCGACACCCACTCTGGGGCCCCTCGTCCTGACCACCTGACCCTTCCGCATACCAATCTGATTGTTCTGCTCAGCTTATTATCTTGTAGCTATAGTATTGTGTTGGAGTTGTTATTATTATTATTATCATAACCTTTATTATCACCATACTCCATTCTGAAGTGACACGCCCAGAGATTGTGCTGCTTCCCTCACGCACCCTGTTCCTCTTCACTGTTCACTTTTCACTCGGATTTTTCACTCTCTTCAGCCCTCTTTCCTCGCTCCCTGTGCCCTCACCACCGACCCCAAAGCAACCCAACGTCCAAGGTTGCACTTCGGAGATCCTAAGTAGTTGTACCTCTCTGTGGTCTACGTCTCTGTGTAGCTATTCCTCCATGTAGACGTCTCCCTCCAAGCCTATACCCTCTTTCTCTGCCTCTCTCCCTCCCCATTACCTAATCACTATCACTTATCTACATCACCTAATCCCTAATCACCTCATCTCACCTCACCTCATTCCACCGCATGTAAATCATGCCTCCGTTCCTTCCTTCCCCGATGACAACATGGCCCCATGGCTTCTATGGCTTCCATGGCTTCCATGACTTCCATACGTCTCTGCCTGGTCTTCCATGCCCTTCCATGGTCTTCCCGTAGTTTCTTCTCGTCCCTTTGCTTCTGCTTTCGCTGATACCTTTTCCCTTCCCTTTCCTTCCGTTGGGGACCCGTGCTCGTCCCTCTGTCATTCGCTTCTCCCATATCCCAATTACGGATTTTTCGCCGGTTTGGGTTAAATTTTTCGCCCCTTCCTTATCCCACTACTCCACGCAGCAATATCTTATAAATACCCCCATGGTCCCACCGTCTCCCTGAATAATGTCCACTTTGGCTATGCCTTTCCTCGGGGACTCCATGACACTGCTGGGGCCCGTGTCGTCCGCCCACGAGACCCGCCAGTCCCCCAGCGATAGTCTGATCGAGACCCCGAACGAAAACCGCAACGACTCCCCGAACCAACGCCCTTACACCCAGAGCCTGAGTGCTGACAAAAGCCACACCCCCAAGAAGTTCCACACCCTCCAACACCTCCAGAACTCCCACAACAACAACTACAGCACTCACAACTTCTCATACGGGTCAACGTCCCCCGACGAGTCGCTCTCCATGAGGTTCATTCACAAGCCCAGCAGGTCTCAGCAGCAACTTGAAAAGGCTTCGGACCCTACGCGCCGCAACAGCATCACCAACCGCCTGATCGAAATAGACACCAAGCCGCCCAGCGACTCCTCGGCCGCTCCCGACTCCCCCAACTCATACAGCTCCGCCGTCTCCAACAACACCGCCGCCCTGACCTCGTTCGACTCCATAGGGGGCCTGGGCTCCTCAGGGGCCACCAAAGAGCCCAATGCGGCACTGCCTGACCCCATGGTCCTGCCTGTGACCTCCAGAACTGGCTCGTTGGACTCGTCGTTCGACGAGGCCACCATGGCCGAGTACCGGCTCGTCCGTAAGAAGAGCGGCGAGTTGTTAAAGCCCTCCCTTAAGGACGCTGCTGCGTTCTTCCAGGCGCGGTCGCAATCCCTTCCTGCGACTCCCACCTACAAGCAGGTGCACTTTGGCTGCGATACCGATGTGCGCTACTTCAAGAAAAAAGACCGCCCGAATGCCATCTCGGCCACCAACTCCCCGAATATGGAGATTTCGCATCCACGTTTCCACTTGTTGGGCCCCGATTCGGACGACGACGAAGAATCGGAGTCCGATGAGGACCTCGATGACCTCGACGATTATCATCATTTCCACCTCGATGCGGCGGGAAACACCACGGCTAGAGGCCAGAGCCGCGACATCCAAACCCCGGTGTCGTGGGAGCTCCAGCTCCTCAACTTCGTGCCTTTATCCTACACCCAACGCGTTCTGTCCAATGAACCGGTGTTCTTGGAACGTATGTTCATCACCGTAGACAAGCGCTTCTTGTTGGGTCACATAGCAGTGAAGAATTTGGCATTCGAAAAGCATTTGACTGTGCGGTACTCGTTGGACAAGTGGTTGACAGTAATTGAAATACCCACGATCTACGTGCCTGAAGGTCCTGATATCTTGAAACACAACAACTACGACCGTTTCACCTTCCAGATCCCCTTGGATAGCTTGTTCAACAGTTTCCGTTTGCAAAACACATCTGACCAGTCCGGTTCATTAGATTCGACTCCTTCTGGCGCCCAAGTGCGTACTTATGAACTTTGTATCCGTTACAACACCGATAATAAGGAGTTTTGGGACAACAACAACCATAAAAACTACACGATTAGGTTGATTCGCACTCCTAAGGTACAAAATAACTCTTCGCCTTCTACCATCCAAACTCACACTGCAAGACCTCGTTATTCTTCATCCTACCTCAAGAGAAGTGGTTCAGATTCTAATCTTAACAACGCTCCTAAGAAGAACGACTCTCCTTTCTCGTATCACCACGACAATTCTTCATCAGATATCAATGACTTTGTCAAGAATAATTACTACCTTTCATCCCCATTACTTTCATCGCTACACTTTGCAGCTGCAACCAAGGAGGATCTGCCGGATCCCAAGGATTTGGATCAACTAAAAGAGAAATCCGAATCTCCAGTAACTGCTAAGTATAAGAGCAAATTCACAGCTCCTTCGCCTTTATTGGAAGCTTCTATTCCAAACTCTCCAACCCCTGTTCGTCATCATCATAACCCAATGGATCCACAAGCCTACAAACAGCTATTAGACAAATACTGTTTCTTCTCGTCTCCCAATAAGTTGTCGAATTCGACACAACCTCAAAACCAAAACCTGGTGGACTTAGCAAGAATGCCTTATGGCGTGTCTTCGTTTCTCAACGATTGAGTTCCAAAACTAGGTGAAATTCTCGGCCAAAAAGACTTCGCAACTTAATCCGTCGTTAACAGCAGCTTTCGCAAGCTTCAAAACAAATCGATCCATTCAGTGATTGAATCGATTGAATCATTCCGAATGGAATTGAGCATTAGTGGAACATTGAGTTGCACTAGCTCAAATCCACCCAAAATTTATTCCAGGTCAACTTATACAGCTGTGGGGCATTCTGGTGTCCTTCAAATTCTTCTCTTCTTCATCCAGCTCGACTTGGACGTCGTCCCGGATTGGCCCTTTTTGCATACATTATCCTTTCAGTTCTTCTTGGCTTTTCCATACATAATTCTTGAATACACAGGGTCGTGGATAGTTCCATAATCTGATGTAGGAGTCATGGACGTGATTCTTCGGTGTTACACCCCGTTAGTGACATTCGTTTATGGAATGTTCTGGTAATAACTGGTTACTTAATAATTTTACTAATAATTTTACTAATATTTCGTTAATAGAGTCTAATGACGAGCTCCTTCAAAAGCGTCAACCAATTACAAGTAATCCTGTGACCATTTAAATTAAGCATAAAAAAGGAAGTTTTAATTGCTTGAAGCTTAATATTACTTTAATCGGAAGTATTAAGATCGCCTTGAAATAATAATCACCCAATGGTATTCTCGAAGTCGCCCTTTTTTAATATTCTCTGTATATTGATAAATGCTTAGTGAATACACTGCTTTCTTTCGCCTCTGACCGTCTCTACATCAACATTGAATTATCCATAATAATTACTGCTAATAATCAATAAATATTTATAATACAGGACCATTGGAAGTGAAATTATAACTGCTCTTTCCGTCTAGTTACGTAACACTAGATAGTAATCTTAACCTGAACTCTTTTCATCTAGTCACGTAAAACTAGCCGGTTATCTAAACCTGAGCTCCCTAAGTTTCCATACCTTACTCAAAACTGTACATCTTCACCACTCCACTTTCCAAACCTGCAGCAAATTTGGAATCACTTAATCCCACACAACTTACATATGAATCATTGGCAAACGTATGAATACACTTACCGTTTTGAAGATCCCACACCTTGATCAATCTGTCATGGGCTCCACTGATGATTCTGAAGGTATCTGAATTAATTGACCACACACCTTCAATATGGCCAAATTGGGTTCTGATACACTTTCCTGTCTTGACACACCACAACTTGATTGTATTGTCTAAGGAACATGTGATCAAATGAGTTGGATAATTGGGGCCATTCAACACCTCCGGCTCCGGTTCGTTTTCGCTAGAATTGTTGGTGTCCTGAGATTCCTGTTGACCATGGGCCTGGCCCTCGGTATCGCTTTCGGTTCCATCTTCCATGAGAGACTCTTTGTAGGTGAACGGGATAACACATTGCACCTGTCCCAGATGACCATTGCTATCCATTCCTCCAAATATCCGCAAACATTGGTTGCTTTGCAAGTCCCACATCCGGATGGTGGTGTCATCGGATGCACTGAATACCGTATTAGATTGAGGATGTATCTTGACACAATTTACCCAATCAGTGTGGCCCCTTAACGTGTAGCATGTTCTGGAATCAACGTGCCAAACCTTGATAGTATGATCAGCCGATCCAGAAACAATAGATTTATTAGCAAAATCTACTGAGACCACAGCATCATCATGTCCTCTATAAGTTGCGATACATTGACCTGTATGATAATTCCATACCTTAATTGTAGAATCCAATCCTCCCGTGATAAGTTTTTGAGAGTCAAAAACTAATGATCTCACACCTTTAGTGTGGCCAGTCAAGGTCTTGATACATTCACCAGTATCTACCTTCCATATTTTAATAGTGGTATCGTATGAACCAGTCATAAGAAACTTTCTGTTGAATTGGAGACACGTAACTCCATCGGTGTGACCTGTGAATGTTTGAATGCTGTGTGTTCCTTTACGCCAATTTTTCTCCAACTTGTACCTTTCAGAATATACTGATTTCCAAGGTCTCCTTTTCAACTTTGGCTTGACGTCAGGTGTAGATTTGAGGCGCTTCTCGCTAGGTTCCTGTACACCATCTGAAGCCTTCTCCTGGCCGTTTTGGTTTGAAGAAGCATCTAGTTCCTCGATTCTTCTTTTAAGTAATGGTTTAATTTCTTCATCAGTCATTTCTCTAGCACGCTTCATGTGCATTAGAGGTAATCCCCATCCACAATTTGGGCATTTTCTATCAATATGCTGCTCGCACATATGATGCCACACTCTGTCATCATCGGCCAAAGCTTTCCACTTTTTGGATACCTGGGCTGCGTTACACAAGGAACGACAGTCCAAATAACACAACACACGAAGCGAAATCTCCATAGGCAACGTGCTTATAAAGTCGATCCTGATTAGATTGGATACTTCTTGTGATATAAATGATAGTTGGGGGAAACAACATTGCGTTAATAATCCTTGTAAGATTAACTCACGATGTTGCAGTGGCGAAGCGCTAAAAATGGACCATACGTGTGTGATGGCTTCCTGATCTCTACTGGGTAGTTTCTCCAAAGATGACTGTATCTTCATCATTCGGGCCTCGTCGGTGCTCTTGTTGCATGTGATTTCTGGATTGTGTCTGTAGCAATACTTGTGGTAGTTATCCTTGGGAATCTTGGACTGGTCGCTGATGTGTTTGACCAAGAACGGTGTGACCACCGAAACGTCATTGTTCTGCTGCTGAGGAGGTGGGGGGCTTCTGAACTGAGAGAACGCCGGAGTCTCCGTGTTGTTGATGTAGTTGGACTTAACGAGGGTGTTAGACTCTGATGCTGTGGTCACTGTGTGCCGACTTTGCTCCGGGGCCCTAATCCTGTTTTCTGTGCCCTCTTGACTGTGGCTGCCGTGGCGGGAGCCGCTTTCGACCTGATTTGGCCCATACGAGTAGTCAGCTCCGGAGGCTGACGAGGCCCCTGAGCTCGAGGATGGTTCTGCTGAAGATGACGAAGCCGTCACCAGCAAGATGTTCTCGTAGTTTTGCGAAACGCTGACATCCGTCTTGGGGGTACAGTTGTCTTGGAGGTTCATGGAGGAGGCAGAACTCACTGGATAGTGTAGAACGATCCGAGACTTTGCCTGAGACTGTAACGATTCCACTTTGACTTCGAGGTGAACACGACTGACTAAATAGACAACTATTAGCCTGAAGAACGAGCGGTTGCTGGGTCTCTTCAGGAAGTGGATGTGATGATGTACTTATACACCTGTGGGTTATAGTGACACCACAGTTTCGAGAGGGTCGTGCGCGCACCGTCGGTCACGACTGGAGCCCTTTAGACGAAACGGTCCCCCAGGCCCCAGAATGGAGGCCGAGGATTCTAGACTGCGCTCTATTATTATGGGGGCGTCCCCTCCTTTGCTGCTGCAATGAGGGCCACACCGAATAGGGCCGTCATGTCCAGTTGTGGTGGGGCCGTCCATCGTGGACTCAAATGGTGCCAGATGGAGTTGCTGCGCGCACGACCTGGGATGGTTTCCCATAACCAAGATGCTAATTTTTCACTCAACCAACCCCCTCAATCAACCCGATGAAAAACTCCAACTCCGTGAAGGCTTTTGCGCCTCCCAGGCATCGCAATGAAGGAGCTCTTCCTCCGTGAGGGGGAGATGTAGTGTGGTGGAATTTCGCTTTGTGGAGGAAGTGTCACATTGTGTGCCCTCAAGAATGCGACAGTGTGGCTGCAACACTGAGGGTCATTTTCGGTATTTTGGCCGTTCCAGAAGCAACGAGACCCCAAACCAGGCAGTGTGGGAGATGGCACTGTGGCCGGGGTTTTTTGCACGCCAAAAGAAGCGACTACAGCTGAGGTATACCAGATTTCACCTGCACCAGTGACACCAGATCACGTGATATTTTCATCGGAGCCTCCATCGCCGGTAAATCTTTTGCTATTGTACGCTGGGGCCTGGCAGCAGACTTTGCTATCTGCTGCAATCGCCGCATCTGCCGCATCTGCCGGGCTCCCGTCGTTTCTACGTCGTTATCATGTCCTTCGTCACTGCACTAGAGATAAGGTTGTAGTCACGTGAATTTATCGAATTTACCAATCTCAATAGATGAGTAGTAACATTGGCATTACTCATGTCTGGACTTGATGGTACGTTCCAATTCTCCATCAGTGACATAGGATCTCTGTGTAATCGATTTCAGGTTTTCGGTAAAGATATGTCTCAAATATTTCATATCATACAATGCGATTCGATATGGAATTCTGTGGTTTCACCGCTCCTTTGTCTAACAACCACACTTCTATTATGTGGAGTATTTTCTGGAAATACTTTATCTGGAACACTAGAACGCAAGAATCTAATTACTAAAATATTCAAAATACGAGGATAGGTGGAGAACTGAATAAAGATTTCGGGTCCAAAACTTGGTGTTCGGCACTGAGATAAAAAGAGGTTCCTAAGCCCTCTCTGAGCAACAGAATATTTCTCTTTGATGTTGGCAATAGTCATATAAAGGCCCTTTGCCGTCCGGTAGGTGATGCAAATCTTGTAGATAATAATAGTGCGATGAATACTTTGAAGGCGCAGCTTTAATATCTACAAGTGAGCTGACTACAACATTGAATTTTTCAATGTTGTAGCCACAAATTTTGGACGTAACTATCTAATGACCGAAAGCATATGCTGAATGGTATTTGAACGCAATTTTACACATCTATTCAAATGTGTCTACACTTCATCTTGAAGCACTGAATGTATCCATCTAGGTATGGCCTCATCAAAAGCTCTGCAGCTCACAATAGAATTCGCACCCATAGTTCTCACCACCAGCTATAGGTATTGAGATAGCGAACTTTCACAACCCTAATACGTTTCGAGAGCTCAAAGATGAACCAAAGAACGCTTTACGGCTACGTTTATTCCAGCTTTAAACCTCCTTCGTTACTTTGAATTCTTGGACTAGGTATCGAAGTTAATCAACTGAATGAAATGATGTAGCTGATATCTTTCAGTTTAATCTTAGACCTTACAATTGGACTCGGTTTCCACGAATGACGTGATTACACTGTAACGAGTTCATTCTGAATAACTGTCATTTGCATAGATTGAAGCTGTGATACCACCTGTGCTGGGACATCTGTCATACTAATTTTGCTACATGATTCAATAATTAATTATATATGGTGTTTCGTGATGTCGACAAGCCGAGTACCAATACTTGCCGTTCGGGGCTCACTTCATAGCTCTTTGCCTCGAACTGACATCTTTTCTTACTCTTCAGTGGCTTACTCTTGCTTCATGATTACTAACCTAGACCTCGAACCTGCATGTAGTGTTTGCTGATGTAAGCTAGTGGTAACAGAAATGATCAAAATCAATCCTATTCATTTCAACTCTGGATGGAGCACTTAGAGGATCACGTTATTCATCTCTCTAAAACCTTGAGAGCTCGTAACACCGTGCCAATAGCGCCATTTTGGCTCTAAACAGAGATCGATGACCTCCTGCTCTTATCTAGAAGGTGCTCGATGCTCATCGAACACGTGACCTTCTGGAAAGATCCAAATTTTCACTGTTCTTCCAACTTATAACGCAATGGATTCTCACATCGACAAGAAGCAAAAGACCCAAATGTCTCAGAAAGAAGAAATTTTCACCAACGTTGGTGACCAGGCCGAAATAGTTGAACACGACAATGCTGGAGCCTCTGAAGCTGGAGCTGCCGATGCCGAGGGCCACCCAGTCCAAGAAATCAAATCATTATGTATGAACTGTCACGAAAACGGTACTACCAGATTGTTGTTGACCAAGATCCCATTTTTCAGAGAGATTATCTTGATGTCATTTGAGTGTCCTCATTGTGGTCTCAAGAACAGTGAAATCCAACCTGCTGCCGAAATTGCTGAAAAGGGTTCCAGATATGTGCTCAAGATTGAACAGAAAGACGACTTCAATCGTCAAGTGGTCAAATCCGAGACCGCGACCATCAGATTCTCCGAATTGGACATTGAAATCCCTCCAAAGAGAGGCCAGTTGACCAACGTGGAAGGTTTGTTGCTGGAAATGGTGTCTGACTTGGAATCCGACCAAGATGCCAGAAAGGAAGCG
This sequence comes from Suhomyces terraborum, assembly GCA_030582495.1. Taxonomy (NCBI): domain Eukaryota; kingdom Fungi; phylum Ascomycota; class Pichiomycetes; order Serinales; family Debaryomycetaceae; genus Suhomyces; species Suhomyces terraborum. The sequence goes on along the minus strand of JAKTXJ010000026.1, from coordinate 130,873 downwards.
CAACCAGAAATCTACGAAAAGATCAAGGAAGTCATCGCCAAAATCACCGCTTTCGTTAATGCTGAGCCAAACACTCTTCCTTTGACATTCTCTGTGGATGATCCAGCAGGAAACTCGTGGATTGAGTACCTTCCAGGCGAAGCCTCTCACAAATGGGCCATGTACGAGTACAACAGAACTGCTGAACAAAACGTGTTCCTTGGTCTTATCTCCGCCGATGATGTTGCCCAGCAACAACAAAAGGAGTTGGAAAACAAGAAGAACGCAACCAAGTCCAACATCACTGCTGAAATAAACAATACTGGTCTCAAAAGTACTGGATTCATTTCTGATGAAACCGAAATCGAAAACTTGAACAATGAAGTCCAAACTTTCACTGCTACATGTTCCAATTGTTACAAGACTTGTGAGACCCACATGAAGACCGTCGATATTCCCCACTTCAAGGAAGTCATTATCATGTCCACAGTCTGTGATCATTGTGGATACAAGTCCAATGAGGTCAAGACCGGTGGTGCTATTCCAGAATACGGAAGAAAAGTCACCTTGAAGGTCACTGACCCTGAAGACTTGGCCAGAGACATCCTTAAGAGTGAGACTTGTGGACTTTCTATTCCTGAGTTGAACTTGGATTTGACTCCAGGTACTTTGGGAGGAAGATTTACCACCATTGAAGGTTTATTGACTCAAGTTTTGGAAGAATTGCACGCTAGAGTTTTCACCCAGACCTCTGACTCCATGGACCCAGCCACTAAGACTAGATGGACTACTTTCTTTGCCAGACTTCAAGACGGTATTGATGGAAAGATCCCCTTCACTATCTTAATGGAAGATCCATTGGCTGCGTCATACATTCAAAACGTTTACGCACCAGACAATGACCCCAACATGATCATTGAAGAGGTTGAAAGAACCCACGAACAGAATGAAGACTTGGGTTTGAACGATATGAAAACTGATTAGCATTATAGATTGTATATTAAAGGAGTTTGGAACTTGATGTAGGTTGAAGGAGTATTTTCAAGGTGAAATAAATTGGGAATTATTTTCACATGAATATTCCACCTTGATAGTTGTAGTTGAGAATCTTGCAAAAAAATTATTGCTACATATCGATACTTCACTTCGAATAATTTTCTCAGTCATTAAGTCCCATACTGAAAATTACATTGATAGCTGCATATCAAATCTTATTATTAATTAACGTTATATTATAATAAATGCATATTCTATTTACCTTTGTTTCTCCTCTTTGGTTGAACCCTTATCATTTTGTACTTCTCTAAAGGCGTTCTTCCATGAGGAGTTTTCTAGTGTTTCACCAATAGTAGACATGTCTATCAATGAGACTTGGTTGCGTTCTTCATGGTCTGATAACTCACTTGGATCCAAAAATGGTGACAACTTGACATCTTCATCGTCATGGCTAGTTTTTGAAACTGTAGGGGATGAGTCGGTTGACTTGGGAGACCTATTTGGGATTTCGATGAAAAGCTTGGGGTGCCTATCATTAGATTTTCCGACTGCCAAATGGTTATCACTACCAGGGCTGTTTCTGGTCTTGTAAATATTCAAGGGAGATCTGGGAACATAAACTCCACTGGTGGAGCTTTCCTCTTCATCCCCAAATGAGCTTGACAATGGAGTGTTCTCATTATCCTCAAAATCATAATCGTTATGATGATGACCGCCAAATTGGTCCTTTCTGCCTTTCATTCTCAAAACAGGCTCATTATCGGTAGGGTCGTTAGACTCTGTAACAAAGATCGAAGGAGCATTGACTTCAAGGTTCTCATTAGCCAAATAACTATACCTTTTCAACTGCTTATCGAATGCGATATCTGTAGTCCTAACACCATGGCGTTGATTTTTCTTATACTTCCAACGGCATGCGTAAGCTGCAATCGTCTCATAAACTCGCTTGGTGTGTAATATCTTTTCCACCTTTTGAACAAGTAATCTTCTCTCGAGGAAATCAATCAAGTTAAGACATTGACCAGCTTCAAAAGAAGTGTATAATGGCAATTGTAATAAAATTCTGGTGAAAGAAATTCCTGGATCGTTATTCAATTCCATATTCAATAGAGCCTCTTCAATAAATCTTTCGTATGCTTTTCTTCTTTCTCTTACCTTTTCAATATCGATTTGATCAAAAATAGTTTTAAGCTTTTCATAATTAATCAGAATATCATAAGGATTGTGAGGATCATTCCTGCGAATCCAAGCTTTACACAACACTGGAATTTCTAACTCTCCCTTGTAAAAATGGAACGAAAGGGCTCCGTCAAGATTGTGCAAGAGCTTTGGAAGATCAATTGGCTTGATAAATCCAGTTCCTAATGAGTCAAACTTCTGCCATGTACGCTTGAACTTTCGAATTTCCTCTCTTTCAATCAATGAACTGTAGCCTGATCTGGTCCTGATGTAACTGAAACTGTCCAAGATCAATGAGATAAACATATTGACGAAAATGTACATGGATATCACATTCCAAGCAATGAATAAGATATAAGCAAACGCTTTGTTTCCACAATCTGAATTGTCGATGCTATTATTTTTTGTACAGAATGGAGATTCAAGTGCATAATCGTCCATAATGTAATTCCAACCTTCACCAAAACTGCATCTGAAAAGTACAATCAAGGCTTTTGGAACAGATCTGAAGTTGAGATTGCCAGTACCGTTAGGTCCGATTTTGGTCAATCCGAAAATTTGATTCATTGCAATGGCAAATACCAAAAACACCACCAACCATGTGAAAGACAAAGAAAGCAATGTAGGTAAACTTGCAGAAGCAAATCTCAATAACTGACTCAACCTATTACTTCTTGGAATAATAAATGCTAAGATTCCTACCAAGAACAACTTGTTGATGTTGATAAAAACACTATCTTGACTTATGAAAAGTCCAATGATAGATGTGACGAATGCCCCGACAGATACAAACAACCCAAATAGATTCCATTTGTATCTTACAAAGGTAACAAAGCCTTGTCCTGTCAACAACATCAAGAAGTTCAAAAGGAAGAGAGTAGAAGCAATCAAATAAACTGTGACCCGGAAGACGTATAATCCAGTGTAACTTGGCCAACATTCTAAAAGTAAAGAAAGGACATGCAAAAACAAAGTACAGTTCAATAATCTGGACCAGTACTTGTGCTTCTCAACTGTCATTTTGTAACAAAATCTTCTAAATGAAGAAAGCTGCGTGTAGTCTTTTCTCTGCGAAGGTCTCACTTGAATCAAAATCTTCTTCACCTCATACCAAGCGATTTGGTCATGCGTCATATATGCTCTTCCGGTGGTCTTGGAATAATTACTGATGATCACAGAAACGAATAACGTCAAGATAAAAATCATACTCACGAAATTGAACAACACAACAAAGAACCCATTGAAGGGAGAGGCAAAAGATTGTGGAGGATTCTCTCCACCAGTACTTGACGTAAGGCTTGACAATAAATCCACCCATCCTTCTAATGATATGATTTCAAACAAGCTCAAAAATGCCTTAGCAAATGAGTTGAATTGTAAAGGTGGCTGGGTGTAAACATTCGGACTCATGATATCCCAATTGAAAACATTATTTTCAAATTCGTTGAAACACAAGTCTCTGGTAGATTGACCATCTAAGCACAGTCCCAATCTTCCGTTGAAGATATTTAATCCCCAAATTGAGAATGGAAACAACAAGCACAAAGAAATGATTGCTGCACTCATGATCTTCCAGAATCCAGAGATCATATTATTATGAAAGTTCGCCTTGGCAGTTTCACTAATTGTCAAAAGTCTTAACGCTCTCAATGCTTTTAGACCACGAACTATTTTCGATAGTGTTCCATCATTTTGTAAATAAGCAATAAGTTCAATCCACAATGCAATAAGCACTATGAGGTCAATGAAATTCCAAGATGATCTTATGTATGCATTCGGTGTGAATACGAATCCATCGGCGGTAATCTTGATAAGAAACTCAACCGTGAACAAGATCACGAATGCTAATTCCAAGTAGAACGTCCAATCGCTCTGACTGTTGTCTAGTACCGTTCTCCTGAACAAAGGAGTTATATAACAAGTGGAAACGACAAGCGCAATGGTTGCAATGAACATTATGACAACATAGGATTCAGATACTGGTTTGTACGGTTCTACACCGTCAACGCGTTCTCCATAACTCGACTTTACCATTCTTTGGCATAGTCTTCTCAAGCGATGCCTAGGTTCAAGAAGATAAAAAACCCTGTTAAAAAATGGATTTTCTTCCAAAAATTTGTTCTGTTCTGAGATCAACACATTTCTTTCACTAATAATGTTTTTTGCAAATCTTGCAGGGTCGAAATTATTTAACACACTCATATCCCTTGTCTTCGTAAAATAAAACGGATTTTTGAAGAAAGTAGTTGTTCTCCAGTACGTAACATGTAACCACCTCTTCCAGCTTGAATTTGGCAACTCTTTAAGTTCATCATCCTGTTCTGTTTTGCCTAAGTCTTCTTCCAAGAAATCGTTCACTGCAGTTCCACTCAATAACAAATTGACGACTGCCTTTTCGAGTTGTTCTTTTACTCCTTTTGACTTGAAAAGTTTGCTTTTAAATTTTGCAAGTGCACCTCCACGGGTGTCCATCTGCTGTATCCGATCCGTCATGTTATCTATAAATTGCAACAATTGTTGCTTTCTCTTACCTTCTTCTGAGACCTCGAGTGTTTCGGCGATGACAGCAATAAAAATATTTAGGATAACAGTATTGGAAATCGCAAACCACAAGACCAAAAAAACGGATCCAAATGAGCGAGAAGATGTCGTTGTGGCATATTGTTGCAATGGATACAACACTTCAGTCCAGTTTTCTGTTGACGTTATGATATACAATGAAATTAGAACATTGGGCAATGTGTGCATAGGGAAGTCCACTTCCTCCATAGCGTCTTGTGGAATTGTACCTTCGAAGTATCTTGCCATCATTATACTGTACAAAAACGTCAAAATGAAGTAAAACAAAGCTAAATCAAAAATAGCTTTGATGTTGCTGATAATTTGAAGCCAAAGTCCACTGGTAATTGATGTAGCTAATACCACACGGTAAAATCTCATGATTTGAAACACAGTGAGCCAGTAGTATGCATGACCAAGTCTATCTTTCACAGGATCAAAAATGATTATTGAAGTTATTGCTGCCAAAAATAAATCAAAAACATTCCTCTTCAGATGAAAGAAAAGTCTCCAATTTGGAAAATGAAAAACGAATCTCAAAACTATTTCCGCAAGAAATATTATTGTGAAGGTAGCCTCAAGTCTGTATAAGATATGACTAGTATGTATAGACATTGAATCTTTTCTAAAACATTGGACAAACAAATCAACCATAATCAAGATTGGAAAAATGAACTCTACCTTGTAGTAATATTTCAAAAACACATTTTGCTTCTTCAATAAGTTGAGTCTTTCCACGTGAACAGACACATCTCCTGGATTTAGTAATCCCCACAAATCGAAATAAGATTTCCTCTTTCTTTCCTCCTTTGCGATTTCCCTTGTTGTGTTGAAAGATGTAACTATAACAGCAATGAACACATTAAGAAGCCAGACTGTGAGAATGAATATACAACAAATAAAAAACAAACAGGCACCAATGTTATCAGAGTCCATTGTATCGTACATGATATCAGTGAAAGTGTTAGCACTCATAATCACGAAAACAATTTCCATGGACTGCAAAATGTTATCAAAATTTAACGTCCCACCATAAGGATTATCACCGCTAATGCATCTCGAATTCACTGGGCACCTGAAGCCCTTTATACTCGAAGAGCTCAGCCCATCTCTTTGAATGTAAGGAGCTGCTTTCCCTTGAAGGTCAATGTATGAACCACAATACAGATCTTCATTCACCCACATATCGTTGGGATCGTTAGGGTTTTGCCAAACACAGTGTCTGGTCAAGGAAGACTTGAACGATTGAACCCCAATCATTCCAAAAAGGATCCAGAAGAAACTGATGAAATTTAGCACTTCAATCAATTGGGGAATCGCAGCCCGTACTGACTTCAATATGGTACTGGTACCAGTAGTTAAATTCAATAATCTTAAAATACGCAAACAACTCAATGTTCTGAACAACATAATATGATGCTCAGCGTCGTAGTGATCAATGGACAAGAACAATGATATCCAAAATGTTATCATTGAAACAAAGTCTATCTTATGCCAACTGTTACGGATATAAGCCCGTTTGATATGAAGGTTTCCCAAGTCTCTCTTTTGAGGTAATAGAAACGTATTGGTATGTTGTAATGGCTTAGGATTTGAATCAGCTTCTGGGGAACTTTCTTGATGGTTTTCAAACTTGACAGTTCTGTGATGTGAGCTGAGTTCTCTGTACTTATTACGTAAAAGAGGATCTTGTGTAAACTCGTCGTCGTCCAAACTGATCTCTTTGACATCCAAGGGGTCATCTTGATCCTCATCCAGTGAAGTGTTCGTTTGAGTGACTGATTTTTTGTGACGCCTGCGATTAAAAATCTTATGCAACCCAACTCTTTCATACAATTTCAGAACAGTTTCCCTATGCAATAGTGAGACTTTAGTATCACTTTGAGGATATGGTAAACCCAATTCTTCAAACATGGATTTATCATCAATAAAACCATAAGCAATGATCTTGATTGCGATTTCGATGGTGTAAACTAAGTTGATTCCCATTAATACGTAATCAGCCCAATTGTATCCACTGTAAAAATAACCTTTCAAAGCAATAGGATTCCATTGTCGATAACTGAGCAAAACCACTTGAAGTATGAGCAATACTGACATCGCAATATTGGTAAAATGCTGGGAGATAATCTTGTGACACCATTGTCTTATGTGACTATCAGGTGAAAAGATCTTGAGAGACCTTCCGAAGAGATACATTTTTCCTAAGTCTGTCAACGGATATGGGTTGCTCGGCTTCAATGAATGAAGGATAGGTTGTGATTCCGTAGGAGTAACAACTGGTGATACGTTCGAATCCGGAACAAAAAGACCCAATCCATTCGAGGAGTCACCAAAATCAAGAGTTTTAACCGAATTATTTTCATCCACAACACAAACATTGGGAATACTTTTATTACTTTGAGTGTATGTTGACGCAGTTTGGGGTTTGTCTTCTTCTGGTTGTTCATCCTTGAAGAACAGAAAGTGTCCACTAATTGGAGAAGGTGCAGCACTTGCGTTCCGAGATTTTACGCTCAAATGTTGTTGTTTCTTAGTTGGAGATTCCTCAAAGGCAGGTTTGGATCCAGACCCAGCAATACGGGCAGAAAATCTAGCAATAGCATCGGAGATCTTTGCTGGTGATGCTTCTTCCTTTTTGGAGACCCCTGCCTCCAACATATCGAAATTATACCCTGATAATTCAGAGCTAGGAGTAGTTGGTTTGCTTTCTGGATCTGCAAATGGGGATAAATGAGTAGGTTGTTCTCGCTTTTCAGGTCCTGTAACGGAAGAGTGTGGAAGAATATCCTGCAATGCAATATTTTCGGTATAATCACCTTCTCCTGGGGTAAATTCCAGCGATGTCTTTTGAGGTTGAGATTTTACCAGCTTGACGTCTCCAGCCACAGGAAACCACATTGCCCCATGGCTGTCATCACCTAGGGCAAAACTTAAACCTTCTCTCAAAGCATCTAGATCGCTTTCTTGGGCGGCCTCATTTATGAAAGGTTTATCGCTGGAGGGTGTAGTAGGTCTATTGTGGTGTTCATGCAAATTATGGAAGAAGTTGTGGGCGGGAAGATGGTGCTTTGGGGACGAACTTTTTTGAGAATTCTTTGACAATCTTTTTGCTTGAGGAGAGCGGTCGGGATCGTTATTTTCGTAGGTCTTGTTAGGGTCATAATCTTCATTGAAGGGGTCCATGATCGGTTAGAACGGTTGAAACTGCAAGACTTGGTGGAGATCTCGGTGGATCGGTACAAGAGGACGCCACGGGAAGTAATTGCGGGTTGATGTGATGATTTTCTGGTGCTTTTCAGCTCGGTTTCGAGCTTTCAACCCCAAATCACTCGAAGTGGCTTTCCAGTTCAATGCCTTGTGAGGTCCGCAACACTACCAAAGATGGCTCCGTGGGTTTCTCAGCCTGCCAATTTCCACTGCTGCAAGCTTGGAAAGCAGATCAAAGTGGTGCTGGACAGGATACCGGGTACTAGCTGTTTCCGGGGTGGTGTTGTTCAGGTGTCACTTCCAGGTGTCACTTTTAGATGTCACTTATTAGTTCTCAATTCGTAGCTTTTTTTGGTTGCAGGATACGCGCACTCACTAGAGGTGGCGGAGGGAGTCAGTCAGGTGCCACGCCAGGATCAAAGACAGAGGCTTGGACCGAGCGATACGGCGCATATGGGCGATACTGGGCAGAGGATAGAGATCAAAGAGGACATGGAGGACATGGAAGACGGCTCAAAAAGAAGAGCAGAAGGAGGAGGAATGCATGCGTTGCATATCGAGTAGAGCAGGAAGGGAGGGAAGTGAAGGGAAGCTAAAGTAGGGTAAAGTAAGGGGAATCACTGTGGTGAAAAATTCATAATTAGTACGTGATTATATATGTACATGATTCTATAATTATATATTTTTGAGATGATGTAACTCTGTAATTGTTTCTTCGCATTGGTCTATATAGCTAGGCTGGTTGCTTTATGGCAATACTTTGTGTTCTTGATGACTTGGTAGACTACAATACTGGAAGTGTTTGCCAAAGTGCTTATCTTTTGGCGTGGGTAAATCGCAGAGTTGCGAGCAGTCGCACTGGGCACTGCGGGAGCCCTCGCTACACCAGTGGGACAAATTGGCTACTTCTAGCGAGACTTCTCGCTAGAATTGCGGGAACCTGTGAAGCGAATGGACTACTCTGTTCTATCAAGCAGCCTAGCAAATGGTGAATTTAGCTCCAGTGTGAATTTGGTGTAAGTCATGGTCTGTTTCTAGGTATTTGAACCAGGACATGTTCCAATGCATTACTAGACCGCACTAGTCTGGATCAACCTGTATCGGGGCTTGTTCCGGGGTCTTCATGAGGTGCACCTGTGCAGTGACGAAATTATTGTGTGATCTTGACGTAATGAATAATCTCCACAAAATATTTTAGTAGCACAATTCGATGGCAGTTTCGACAAGCTGTATGTTTTTCCTTTGGTTTGTAGTGATACAAGTATCATTGGGGAGTACCCCGGCGTTATGCATGTGATGGTAGCTTTGAAATGTATTAGAGCGTTAGATTCGCTTCCTTGCTCTCACCAGGCTCACTTTATCTTTACTCATGTCATAGAGTTAATTTTGAGATTTGCAAAACAAGATATTTTGCTTTCGAATTTGAGACCACTGGTTGAACTGTTAATAATTATAACATCATTCAGAACTTCAGTATTTGGAATATTTGTATTTTGTAAGTCTTCAATATTCTTCCTTCAAATGACATTTTTTGAGATTTATCGTTAAGTTGAGCACACTATTTGATTGAAACACTTCAACAAAAACAGATCTCCCCACAAAACTATGTAAATCAAAGAGATTTTGAATGGCAAATAATCACAATTGTAGTCCAAGTAATGTACATGTTCAATCTTACCCATCTTGCCACTATCTCATCCAATTAGACAGAGTCACGTGACAATGAAGATGATCAAGTTTTTAGAAGTGTCTTCTTGACTATCTCTTCTGTTAATGCCTTAAATCTTCTTTCAGTGAACTTAACAGAGTTTTTGCCAATTCATCTACACCTATTTGTCTTTTTTCAATTCTGGATTTAATGCGGGAGAGATTTATTCCTTTGAGCATTGTGTTTCCAAAATATTCTTGTACAAGATATTTGCCTTGTAATATGAAGGTTTTCTAGTTATATACAATTGGTCGTTTGAAGTTCCTCTTTTCTATTCTTTAAACCGAATAGCACAATCGATAATCCACAATTCATATCAACGAAAGCACTAACCCTCACAAATGTCGTAATGTCGTGCTAGCATGTCGCGCGGTACTCTATCAACATCTGAAAAATCTCAACCAGTCAAGTTGACCACTCAAACTCACTTCAAAAACCATCCACAACAGTTATCATGTCGTTTGTGTTGAAGAAGTTGCCCACTCAAGAAAGAATAAACCAAGCTAAACAGCTTTCGGCCTCGATTTTCGGCCACACCTGGAATCCAAACTGTACTAGAAATGGTGCAAAGATTTTAAAGGCTCCATTGAAGGGACCTCAAGTCGCCAAATATTACGGTGTTAACGACCACCTTCCAACTTTCCAAGACTTCAAAGAATGGTTCCCGGAACTTAAGCTCACAGACCCTAGAGAAGCATACAGATTGCATATGGTACAAGACAGAAAGAAGAGAAATAAGGGTGCCCCTAAGAAGAAGAGCAAGAATGATTGAACTTCATGAAACTTGATATAAAAATGCTTTAGTTGTTTTTGCAATAAAGACGTCATCTTTGACGACCTTGTATATAATCAATAATACATATAGTACATTAGCTGAGTTTGGGTTTTTTTCGTATGTTGAACGTGTCTGTTGCATCCTCCAAATGGCTGGAATTTATAGATGCTAGTCGAAGACTATCGTCTTTGTTCGAATTCCTCATCAAAAGAGTATTTAATTCGGACCTTTTCTTCGTAACAGGAACAGTCTCATTACGAAGTTGGATCGTGTCCCAATTTCGGAACAGAATGTCCTCCTCATTTATGGACTCCGTCATATAAATTAGTTGATCTTTTTGAATACGTGCCTGTCGTATTAGGATCTTCTTGTCAGAATATTGTGTTCGTATCTCATTAGATTCCAAATCATAGATAGCCACTTGGGTTTGGTTTATTAACAACACTCTCGATTCGCTTATGGGTTGAAACTCCTTGAAACCAGTTTGTAAAGATATAATTGACTTCAAAGAAACAAGCATCTCTTTTTCCATTAGAACATTTAGTATTGCGAGATTGTTGTTGAACTGAATAAATATGTGGGTACCCGAGACCTTAACTCCCTGCAAATTCTCAAAATTAAGCTTCACTCCTCGATTACTGGACTTGCGATATCCCTTGAACTGGTCTGTAGAAAGTTTCCAGTATTCAACTTCAGAATTCAAATTTATTTTCCTTCTGCGAGTCTGGAGTGAACTGAGAGACACAAATGTCAAGTATACCTCATCATGAACAACACCCGTGACAACATAAAAATCTTTCTCTTTCATGGACATCCAGTTTCCATGATGCTTCAATGCTGGGTACAAATTTTCACCTGATAAACTTGAGTCTTCGCCAGTGTTCAATTCAATTGCCGGTTTTATGGACGTTGTGTCCTCTTTGGGGCCTAACATGTGGAACACCTTCAAGTCAAACCCGAAAAGTGTATCTGCACTAGAAAAAATGCTTATCCAACGGCCAGAGTCCGACCAGGAGACCTCTGGAGATGTTAAACAGTAATGGGGAAGCCTTGAAGCTGAGATCAACGTACTAATAGAGCCCTCATTGAAAAAATGATATATTATCGGAGTAGAATTATATTCCATAGAGTCCGCGATAACAGACCACACCCGATTTTTTCGATTATTTGCTCTTGCCAACAGCTTGATCAACGGTTTGACAATAGTCAAGAGAATATGTGAACAGTCTAGCGAATATAATTTCATGTGAAGGTAATGTTTGGTAAATATGACCAATTGCTTTGAATTAGAAGCCCCCGTAACAGAAACCAGTTCACTGACCGACTTTTGTAGTGGATCTATCCATTCAAAGCGCTCGATTCCATCATCTTTACTCTGTTGAATGGAAATCGGTTCATTTGAGCCAATTTCGTATATCAACAAAAGGTGGTAGTTTTCCACCACCACGCCCAACTTTGTACACTTTTCACCAGGTATAACGTTTTCCCACTCCAACTGTGTGACTATAGCTCGGGAAATACGTGGATGTCCCTCGATTCCGTTGTTGATCACATGTTGTCGTATGGCACGGTTCAAACTGAGTAGATGAAGAGGTCCCAGCGAGCCCAAAACGGCTATTTCGAGGTTGGAATTTGCAGCACTTGCCACGTATGTACCACAAGGTGACAAAACACTGAAGGTTTCCGAGATCATTGTTGATTGATAAAGTAAACTGGACAGGTGTAATGATAGTTGCAATGGCTGTTAAATCAATATGGGTGCATAACATCACAGTAGTGCGTACACCAATATCTTATTATCAAAACATTGAGAAAACACTAACAACACTACACAAAGAACAAGTACCCCATACTTCCCAGACTCGCCCCGAATTGCACACTACAAGATAATAACGGTGGCTCAAGGACATATGAAGCACAGATGCCACCCAAAAAGAAGGACGTAAACACCCGAGGTGGACGAGGTGGCCGTGGAAGAGGACGTCCCAGGTCACGAGCTGGTAGAGGGGGACGCGGCCGTCCCACACAGTACGTGACCGATGAGAACAATCAGGTTGGACGAAATGAACTTCTTGCACTGGCTGGACTGGATGAATTGTCTGAAAGAACTATAAGGCAGAGGGGTACAGAAGAGGTAGAAGAAGCACCTTCACAGCAAAGCAGCCAAATCTTGAAACGCAAAAACAGGTTGAACGATTTACTTTCCACCTCACAAGACGAGAAGAAAGCTAAACGGAAGAGCTTCTCATTTGAAGAAGATGACGGATTTGTTTACAAAAGAAGTCAAGAGTTAGCAAAGAAGAAACGCAAACAAGTGAGCACTCCAATAGCCCAGTTGAATGAAGAATTGGGCAATATCACCAAGGATGTGGACGACGATGACGAGATAGACCTTCTTGACCTACCAGTACGAAAAAAGGCACACAACTTTTTGGATGAGTCAAGTCTCCAGTTGTCTTCACCAATAAAAACACCATATCTTGAGGAGCCTGAGGACTACATCGAGCAGGTTTCACATCATAAACTAACCCTCGATGAACGGAATAACTATGATGTGCGCAAACGCAGGAACGAACGACCATTGGCAAGGCGAAGCTCTTACTATAGTCGAGGAAAACGGGTCTCCTCTATAGGAAACGGTTTCATAGGTGAACCACATCCAGAAGTTCCAGTGTCGGATTACTATAAGTTATTGGACACTTCCCTTCCTGAACCAGACCGCATGCGCCAATTATTGGTCTGGTGTTTTAAAAAGCAGATCGAAATCGAAGAACGTGAGACCAGACAAGCGAATCCGGAAGATCAGACCGTTACAAACATTGCCAAAGTTATTAAGGATGAGATCTTGCGTGACCTTATGCATAAACAGATTTCTACCAGTTGGTACAATAGTGTCAGCGAGCTTGAAGTAGCGGAAAAAGAAGTTACGGTACCCAATCCACTCAATCTGTCCAATCTAGAAAACATAAAGGTATACACCCGAAAACTCGGAGAATTGAGCCGAGAGAAACGGATGTGGCAACAAGCGTATGCTCATAACGTCCAAGCGATCGAGAAGATCGAGCCTCTTGATTCGCAAGAATCAGAACCGGAACCGGGGCCAGAACAGCAAGAAAAACAAGAGCAGTTCCATGCCTACCTCGTTGAGAGAAACCGCAAGCTCCCCTCAGCTGTGGAGGGCATATTGTTGGAGCTTATGCGGGAGGAGTGCGACAAGGTGTTGCTGCAGGTTAACGGTAATCTTGGAAAATCTGTGGACAAGTTGTTCCACACCAGTTACCAATTGCATCGTACTCTGGAGCTTGTTCGTGGTCTTGGAACTTCCAAATTTAGCACCACCATAGCTCAACTTTTGCGCAATTATATGGTTGATCCTCAAGTGTCCAAAAATCAACAACATCAAAGCCATTCCACTACAAAGAATAGTACGAAGCCTTTACCGGTGCATACGATGTGGCCAATTGCTTCTCGCACCATCGACACACGAGAAATACTACGCGCACTTTCACGCATACAGGGAAAGGGCCCTTAACTCTACGCAATACCACAGGACAAGGACAAGATCAAGGACAAGATCAATAAAAGGATAAAGGACATGGCAGTTCCCAACAGGGAACCACGCACGGCAACGAAGCCCAGGTCTTCCGACCAGTTTTACCCCATACTTTTGTATATTAGATCAAACTTTATTGTATTTTTAGGATCGGAATAGAAACCCACCCACTGAAGAAATTGGGAAACTCTATTGACCGATGTTGGGTGTGGGGGAACTGGAAGTGGGGGTGTACGAGCATGAGTATCGGGGTTAGGATGAAGATTTTCCGTTTTATTGAGCAACAATAACAAACACTATATCCTGGCTATTGGTTCTGCCAATAAACACAATCAGAGGACGGAAAAAAGTTCCGTCTTGAAACCCAATTACGAGTCTCGAGGAGCTACGAACACACGTATATTTATTGTAGGAATATTGTTCATACGTTCAAAAAACATATTCTCAAGTATCGTAGTCAGGATGCACGCGTGAAATAAGAATTAAGAAGAGGATTAATGCTAAGGACCGAAATCTAGAATCGGAACTGTACTCAGAATTGGGATACGGAACGAGGAACTGTAAATAAGAATTAGGATCAAGAGCTAAAATAAGAAATTGAAATCAACAAATTAATAAGAATCGAAGTCAACAATTACAATAGACCTTTGATTTAGGAATTGTAATCAACAATTGTAATCAACAATTGTAATCAAGCCGGGGTGCCACTCCATTGAGAGCCTTCTAGGGTAGCAACCAGTGTAGTGGAGAACCTGGCCTGTTCATAGCCACGCAATCGCCAATCTCCCACAGCCAATGATCGCCATTGGCCAATCTCTTATAGCACCCCTCCAGAGGTCAATGGTCTCGTATGGCACCCCTCCAGTGCCCAATAGCCTCATCTCCAGAAGTCAACACGACCAATCTCCAATAGGGGTCAGTAAAGCGAGTTCCGACGGCGACCTCGTTGTGAAACTACTGAAAAATCGGCCTTGGCCATCGAAACTTCCACATAGCTCAGTGGTGCAGCAATGCATCGTACTTGGTCCCCATTCGCCGAGAGTGCCTCGATAATAACTATATGATTTTAGCGCACTGAACACACTCGGCGAATTGAAGAACCAGCTCAAATGAAAGAACCCTAAACCAGACACGCTTTCCAAGGAGTTGTTGATCGCAACGGTCTCAGCGGTATGGAGGACATACCAATCGGTCGATCGTACGGAATTTTCCAACCGCCAATGTCAAGTCGCCGACTTTCCAAACTCCCCATACTGGACCGCCAATCATCTCCAAACAAAGAGGTGCGTTTGTACCGGGGATATTTTCGCGGGGCCATGTACGGTTGATGTGATGTGAGGTAAGGGGAGGTCAGGCAATTCAGGAACGAGTGGCGACACCTGTAGAGAAGGAAGGGAAGGTAGAGGCAGGCCAGAAGCAAAGAGAACGAAGAAGGAAAGAAAGGGCGGGAGAACGAAGGCAGCGAACGGGTCACTACAACGAGTAGTAGTACGACGGAACGTGCAAGAAGTCGGAACATCCAGCCGAGACGTCACTTCCAACATCCGCTCAGGAAACAATGTGAGCACTCCGAAGACCTCAACAGTCACGGACCCCAGTACTGCGCTCGGTTGGTACCGTCAGGCTCAAAACAGCAACGGTGGCCCCGTGTTGAGCTCGCCAGCAACTCCCCCACCCAGGCATCGCTCCCAATCAGCCGTGCATCCTCCTCTTAGTGGTGCCTCTCCTCCTCTCAGTTGTTGCCTCTAACTATTGCCGATTCTGCCCACCATCACCAGCCCGGGCCCCCAACCCGAGGCTCTCGCAGGCCCGGATTTTCACCCCATCCCCAGTGTCTAGCACGGTGACACAAAGCCAAAACTGGGGATCCCCACCTCAGTTGTTCCGGATTCTCCTCATATCCACGCATAACATTCTTGGGGACTTTTCTCTGCTTACCCATCTCTTATTGCTGCACTATGCATAACACCATATGTAGATGCAGAACTTGCAGAACATGTACACTTCAATCCACTTGAAGCTACCCTATAAATACAGGCCGCTTCCCCCGGTGTTTCGCCCCAGATTACCCCGTCCTTCGCTAGTGTTGAAAATGGTGTTGATGTCCAGTGTGGCCATTTTGGCAGCACTCCAGTTGATGTCCCAGCTCCTGGTGGCTCAACCGCTCGAAAACAAACCTCCCTACGCCCCCAACTTGACTCTTGAGGCGGTTGCCGCAGATAGATGGGGGTTGTACTCCTTGATCAACTCCACCGCCAACAAAGACGTGTTCACCCAATTGAAGTACTCGTCGGCCGCCTTCTACGATATCGCCTCCAACACCGTGGGGTCTGCAGAGTTTGCCGAGGCGAACCAGTACCAGCGTCAACCATACGTCGCCAATGGTTACATTGGAAGCAGAATCCCCAACTTGGGCCAGGGGTTCACCTACGACCAGTTGTCCAATGATCCCGAGGCTGATCCCGAAGACTTGAGCAACGGGTGGCCCTTGTTCAACAAGAGATACGCCGGTGCTTTCGTAGCTGGTTTCTACGACTTGCAACACAACACGACTGGCACCAACTTCCCTGAATTGCTCGAAAACGGATACGAGAGTGTGATTGCCGCCGTCCCACAATGGACGTCCTTGCAGTTGTCCGCCTCTGTCGGTGGCAAGGACTACGTTCTCGATCCAGCTGGCAACATGAGCACCTACGGATCGATCTCCAACTACGTGCAAAACTTGTCCCTTTCTGATGGTATCGTCTCCACCGAGTTTACCTGGTTGGATCAAGTCCAAGTCAATTTCCAAGTTCTTGCTCACCGTGAAAATTACAACTTGGGAGTTGTCCACTTGGAATTGGCCAATTTAGGCTCTTCGGCTATTGACATTCACATCTCTGATATTTTGGACTTCGAAACCGCCCAAAGATCTCAATTGACCAAGGTTGGTCAAGATGATGATGGTATCTACATCGAATTCCAACCTCTCAACATTGACTACATCAATGGTACAATTTACTCTACATTGCGTGGACCTACGAAGCCTAGCGTTCAAACCTGGGATTCGAAAGTTTCCCAATCTGTTGACTTGACATTGCAACCACACTCTGCTCAAAGAATCACTAAGTATGCCGGTGTTGCTACCACCGACTTGGATCCCGAATCTTTGAAGACCTCTGATGACGTGCTCAGCTGGGCCAAGACTGCTTCCCAAATGTACACCGATATTGATAAGGTCATCAATTCGCATAAAGTTGCATGGGCACAGACTTTGCAGTCCACACCAGCAATCACTTTCTCTGGCGATCTTTTAATCACTTTGGCTGCAAGAGCTTCTATTTACCATTTAGCTGCCAACACCAGATCTGATGCCGAAGGTGCCTCTGCTGCTATGCCTGTGGGTGGTTTAAGTTCAGATAGTTATGCAGGTATGGTGTTCTGGGACGCAGATGTCTGGATGTTCAACGCTGTTTTACCATTCCTTCCATCACATGCTAGAAGCTTTGTCAACTACAGAGAATACACTCATGAGCAAGCCAAGAAGAATGTTCCTACTGGTTACAAAGGTGCTGTCTACCCATGGACTAGTGGAAGATTTGGAAATTGTACCGCTACCGGCCCATGTTTGGATTATGAATATCATATCAATATGGCTGTTGCTTCTTCTGCTTGGAACTTGTACTTGAGTGGTGCTGTCGGGGATGACATGCTTGAGGAAACCATTTACCCATTGGTAACTGATGCAGCCACTTTCTACTCTGATTACGTGGTTCACTTCAATCAAACCACTCAAAAGTACGAGTCTCGTAACTTGACCGATCCAGATGAGTATGCTAACCATGTTGACAATGGTGCATACACCAATTCCGGTGTCTCTGCTGTGATGAAGTGGGCTATTGCATTGGCCAAGCATCTCAACAAACCTGTCCCAACCGAATTCGAGGATATCGCAGGTAATGTTCTTATGCCAGTTTCTGACAACAAGGACCAAGTCACTTTAGAATACACTGGTATGAATACTACTGTTGGTGTTAAGCAAGCCGATGTTATTATGGTGACCTATCCACTTGAAAACGAATTGATTACAGAAGAACAAGCTTTCAATAACCTTCAATTTTATGCCAAGAACCAAGTCAATTATGGACCTGCAATGACCTTCCCAATTTTCTCGATCGTCTCAGCTTCTTTGTCTAAAGAAGGTTGCTCTTCTCAATCATACTTGCGGAAAGCTCTTCAACCATACATGAGAGGACCATTTGCTCAATTCACTGAACAAAATAATGACAACTTCAACACTAATGGTGGTACCCATCCTGCATTTCCATTTATGACTGCTCATGGTGGATACCTTCAAGCCATCTTGCAAGGATTGACTGGTTTGAGATACGGTTCCAAAGTGACCAATGGTACTATTCAAAGAGTATTAACTTTCGATCCAGTAGCAATCCCATGCATTGGAGGTGATGCTCAATACGAGGGTATTTTCTTCAACAATCATACTTTGGACTTGACCATAAATGAAACCATGTTTACCGTGATGAACAATGGTCCAATACCCGGCTCAGAGGCCCAAACCCTAAACATCAAGATCGGTGACAGAAATGAAAAGGCTGGAGAATACAAGTTGTCTCAAGGTGAATCATTGAGTATCCCACTTTACACACCCGGTAAGGCTTTTGAGAACAGTATCAGTGAATGTATTATGGCTGATTTCGTGAACGTCACCGAAAGTGCCTTTGGTGACTCCACAACGCTGATAAATGACGGTGACAATAACACCAACTGGCAAGTTCTTAGCAACTCCACAGCTGGAAAGGTTCTCATTGACTTGAAGCAATATAAAAACGTCTCTAGCGCCTGGATCAACTGGGGTGACAAGCCACCAAAGCATCTCAAGATTTCGTCTTACAACACACTCCACCAATTACAAGATGTTAGAAGTTTCTTGAGCATGGTTGATTTTGGAAGCGACTCCTACACCAAATACTCTTATGCCAACACAGCTGGAGAAATGTTCAAAGAAGCTGATTTGTTTGAGCTTGCCTACGAGGATGAAATCTCAATTACTGCTCCTTACGCTGATCAAGACAATGTTTCAGTTTTTGTCCCACATGTATTCAACACCACAAGCTTCGAATTCCCTACTCCGTTGTGGACCAGGTTCCTTCTTCTCGAAGTTGAAGGTATTCACAACACTGTGAAGATTGACAACGACGTTTATGGCGCTAAGTTGCAAGAAGTTGTCCTTTACTGAATTCAAATTTAAAGAGTTTCAAACGTTTCATTATTTCGAATCATTTTTCTATAGTTTCAAAGGACTATACAAAACTTTACAAATAGCTAGAAATCATACCCATAAAATATAAGCTTACTTTGATGATAGATTTCCGTAATTCAGGTATACTCTTACATGCTTAAGAATTGATATCTCGCTTATAATTGTGAAATTTTTATTAAAGTTTTTTATGATTCTTTGGAATACTTTTAATAACTTAGTACATGACTTCAGCCATCGCAATAAGACGCTTCACACCCGTGTGCCATGTTCCAAGTTCATCAGCATGGTTAGTGGCGATTTCAACGTTCAATGTAGCTGCTTGAACAAAGTCTTTATTTTCCAAAGATGTTGCAATGTTCTTCAAACCATCGATAGTAGCATCTGTCAACAATTCCTTATTGTTCAAGTGGTCAAACAAAATGTTAAGTCTGGTTTCCATATCTTGACCATGCTTAGTGAACTTTTCAGGAATGTTAGGTTTGATAGCCTCTAGGATGCTAGAAAATTTTTGATAGACTGGAAGTGATTTTTCAGGAATATGGCTTCTGTCTCCAGCTGGAAATCTCTCTTTTACTGGTTCAGGAACAACTGGTGCTGGTGCAACTGCTGGGGATCCTGAGATTGGTGGGGCAGAGATTGGTGGGGCAGAAATTGGTGGGGCAGAAATTGGTGGGGCAGAAATTGGTGGGGCAGCTGGTGGTTGATGTCCAAAACTAGGAACTCTGGAATTAGTTCCAGGGATTCCACCCAATGAAGGAGAAAATCCTGCAATTGGTGGAGGTGGAACAGCTCCCGAAGGACGTGTTGCTGCTGATGGTGGGGGTGCATATGGATTCTTTGGTGGTCCCGACAGAGGTGTTCTGGAGAAACCTGGAGAACTTGGAGACATCAAATTTCCTGGAGGAGAAGCGAAAGGTACCTTAGGTGCAGCTGTTTCAGGAGGTGCATAGGGGTTCTTCTTTGGCACAGATGGAGCAGAGCTACTGATTGGAGCTCCTAATCCATTAGATGTGGAAACTGGATGTTGGCCATTGGCACCCAATGATGGCAAATCCGAACCTGGTGGAGGAGCATAACGATTCAAAGAAGCAGAGCTTTGTTGAGGCGAACTTCCCAAGACTGGACTGACAATTGAAGACTTTGATGCAGTACGACTCGCGATCTTTGGAGGTGGTGGAACTCCCTCTGGGCCTCTCTTTGGTGGAGCTAAAGGTTGCGCAGGATTAGGAGCGAATGAAGCAACGGGGACTGCAACACTTGATGGAGCAGCACGACGAACAGTTGGCTTTGGCTTGAAAGTTTCAGGCAAGTCATTCCAACCATCAGTGTCTTTTCTTACATTGTTTCCTGGGTTCAAGGGAGGTGGGCCAACGGCAGCGTCACCACCTGGAGAAGGTGCAACAGTACCAAATGCAGGAGTGGCGGGTTTGTATGGGTTGGAGGCGGACACTTGTGGAGCGTAAGGGTTAGTACCAGCGGCTCTAGCATAAGGATTTGTAGTCGCTTGAGCAGCTGGCAAAGCAGAACCAAGAGGTGTCACCGGCGCAGCTTGAATAGCTGATCCTACTGGTGGCACTGGAGTTGAAATACCAAATGGTTTAGGATTTGAAGCACTAGGTTGTACTGGCAAGGATGGGAGTGCATTGGCAAGAGGGTAAGCAGGAGTTGGTTGAGTACCGAAACCATTTGCTTGTGGAGTATGTCTGCCAAATGACTGATCGTTGTTACCAACATTTGCTCTAGCATACACATTTCTTGAGTTGGTCTTACCAGCAACAGAGGACTTACTAATAACAGGAGTTTGAGCAGATCCAACCTTACCAGATGCCTTGGTGATTCTGTCCTTTTCGGTTCCAGCATATTCAGTTGGCAAGATAGATAAGAACTTTTCAGCCAAGTCAAACTCACCGTGACCAGCAACCAAATTGGCATATTCTAAAATGGTACTAACAATAGGTTCCACTGTTGGTCCAGAAAGAACACCTGTGTCCTTGGAAATCGATCTGTATGCAACGATCTTGGAAACGAAATTGTTCAATGATTCGAAACGTGCATCCGCTGGAGATGTAATGCTTGGCTTCTTGTTAGATTTGAGCAATTCGGATTCGAAGGATGGTAACTCCTCAAGCCAAATGTTAGCAATTCTGTCTAAAGCATTGCCAGCCAAGTAACAAGTAATGGCATTGTCTCTCTGTTGCGTCGATTTGCTTGACTTTAAAATACGATCACCCAATTCTGAGATTTGACGATCGCGGTCAATTTCATCCTTAGAGTAGGCTAAAATACTTGATGCAATTTCTTTCCAATTAGAAACATCGGCGTTACTGACAATATCAGAGATATTCTTGTTGGAAGCATTGTAGAGAACTCTGGTGAACTTTTCATTTTGATTCTTTTCAAAGTAGATATTCTTCACTTTCTGCTTAATTGATTCGGATCCATCTAAAGCCAAAATTAAAGCTTCGATGATTTTATCTTGCTCTAAACATTGTGATACAGCGTCTTCAAGCTTGTTACCCAAAATTGACTTGAAGATCTTCTTATCGCTCTCCGAATCCTTTGCATCAAATAATACAAAATCGCCTGAAGGAATGAAAGCTTGCTTGATTTCTGTTGCGATCGAACCGTTTCCAAGATTATCAAAGAATGAATCCTGAACCTCTTCCTTTTTATCTTCGTCTTCCTTGATGTCCTTTTCATCAGACTTGGTCTCCAATTTATCCGCAATTTCCTGTTTTAATATTTCAACATTTCCTGTCACAGAGAATTTCTTCAAGAGTTCCCAATCAGCTTTGTCCTTTTCATTTTCAATATCAGAATCTAATTTAGAAGCTATGATAGTCTTGAAGTCGTTTTCCTTCATCGCTTCATATAAGTGAGATGATTCGCCTTGACTTTTGGTAACAAATTTCAGGATATTGATCACGGACTTTCCAGCATCATCCTTCAAGACTTGGACAATCTTGGAACCAAAACCGAAAGAAACGCTCGTTGGGTTTTTTAACCAGATTGGTGCCTGTTTGACTTCGAAAACAGGCTGTTGAGTATCAGTTGTGGAAATTTGGTTCCAGAATACATCATCATCATTCGAAGCAACCTTTGTTGAAACTGGAGGAGAGGTATCTTGAAGGGATTGTATGACAATTTTACCATCAAATGAGGCGGTAGCAAAAATGTCAGGCGCAGCAGGTGCAAAACTGGTGTGGAATGCCCAGTTGGCAGTAGTTGGATATTCGCCTAATTTTGTAGCTGTCAAAGGATTCCACAAGAAGGTGGTATTGTCCTTTCCACTGGCTATCAACAATTCTTCGTCTTGTTTACACCAATCCAATGATAATACACCCTTTTTGTGGCCCAGGAGAATCTTCTCTGGCTCGTTTGAATTACGCAAGTCCCAGGTCAATATCAAAGGACACGAATCACTGTCACTTGCGGTTATCAACTTAGTTGATTGAGTAGGATGCCATGCCACTTGTGAAAAGTTTGCTCTTCCGCTTGGTCCAGTGTATGACAAGTGTAACACTTCTCTTTTAGATTTCAAGTCCCAAATGGAGGTGTAACCATTGGATCCAGTACTGGCCAAAATGTGAGACACGGAATTGTTCCACGACACACTAGTGACTTCGTCCATTGGTGTCATGGCTTGACCAGGAGCGAATGGCTCGGAAAAGTTCTTGGTATCCCAAATGAAGATCTGGCCCTTGGTGCCTCCACTGACCATCACATGGTCTTGCAATGGGTTGAATTGCAAGGATTTGACGGGTCCGCTGTGCTTGTTGGACTTGTGAACGGAAGCTTTGGCGAGATCCTTGGTTTTGATCAAGACCTCGGCGTCCCAAAATTCGACAACTCCGTTCTCGAATGCACCAGCAATCAACCCCTTGGGTCTGCCTTCAAACGGCTTGGACCATGCCAAAGCGTAGAATCTGTTTTCAACTGATGCGGAGAAGATTGGCTTGTTCTTGTTGGTGGCAGAAAAGATATCCCACACCTCTAACGAGGCACTAGCGCTGAAGTTCACATCAACGGCGCCGGCCACTGTACCAGTGGCCAATAAGGGCAAACTGTCCAGACTCCAGGCGAAGGTGGAAGTGCCGGAGATTTCGTTTAATTTAACCATGTTTGGTTACCACTGTGATGCGACTGATTCCACAGCAATTGTAGCTTGAAAGAGTTGACAGAGGAGGATGTTGGTGTTGATCCGGCCAACACACCGTTTAGTGGACGCGGTCACGTGATGCGTGTTGGCATCACGTGACACATGGGTTGCGCAATGTGTGGCCACTACGGGGAAGCTGTGTGAGGTCGATTGCAGTTTGGTTCGAAATGCAATGCCTGTGAAGATTCGGCAGAAGAAGCCGTTGGTGGAAACGCGGATGGATGCAACGAAAGTCCCAGGGAACTTTTATATGGACATAAAGTCGGTGGGCAATTGAGGTACAGCGATCAACTTGCGAATCAACGTGATCAACGAGCAACTTGACATTAACTTCAATAGTCCTTCCCCAAGATTCGTCTCGCGCAGCGTAGTCTGTGAGACGAGCAGCACAGGTGAACGCGCAGATTAAACCACCAAAAGTGCGGATTGTACCCACCGTATAGAGAGTGAGAGAGAAAGGGACAAAGCGAGGAAAAGAAGAATGCACTTATCATCGATACCAGGTGAGCTCTATTAGTAAGAGAGAACTACTTACAGGCATGTAGCTCCTCAATGCCATGGTGAAATCAGCGACTGAAAAAATCTGCCTATTTTATGTCTACTCGTCTCTGGTCAGTTTTGCCAGTCTTTTTCGTGGAGTGGCTTTCTTATAGTCTCACCCCCAAGTATCTTATCAGGGTCCCATCTCCAAAGCCTCCATCTCGGACTCATCTTCTTAAGCGATATGCTTGGGCGTTCTGTACATGCCCCGGGGGCCGATAACTTGATCTGAACCCCTACTCCAAACACCGGAGTGCAGACTCCAAAACGATATCTCCCTCCCATGTGCCTAGTGCAAATTGGAAAGCGCACAATTGAAGTTAAGCCTCTCAAGCCTCTTAAGCCTCCTACCTCTATAAGCCCCACTAATAATTGCCACGAGACGACACGTATCCTCGGCAAGTTCTTTCTGACATGTACCCCGGGGGGCCTTACTGTCTGGGAAGCTTATCTTTGTCTGACTTTCATCTGATTTTCATCTCACTCATATTTAACATTTACTGACGTCTGCTGACGTCTGTCTGACGTCTGTCTGCATCTGCTGTCATACAGAGTGGACTACTAATGTGGAGCACGCGAAGTGTGCAATGCTATATTGTCCTTATCGCACAATAGACCCATTCCTACTTGAAATCCTGCTTCTGCTGTTCTTCCTTCTTTGATTCACTGCTTCTGCTGCTTCCATGGCCTTCAAAGCTATTTCCGTTGTGCCTCATCTTTCCTACTAACCTCCCCATCACTGTCCCACCAACCGTCCACGAACTCAATCCTATCACAAGCGTTTGTGACCCTTCCCTGTCTCTATTTCCCAATGCGGTCATTAAAATACATCATTTCTGAGATCCTTCACCATTTGTTTTTGCTTCTATTTTCTCTGCGTTCACATGCATCTACAAAACACTGATGAGCCATAGTGAGTTCTTCAGTCCGCGCAGCCTACTGGCTCGATGCGTGAAAATCCTCCACCAGCTTGGGCTCTTCCTTTGTAGTTTTCACGTGCTTTTGGCTCCAATTTGAGCCCATTAGACACCCGGGTTTCTGGCATATTTTGTTGTTTGCTTTTGACTTCTCTTGATCTTACCTCCTGCCAAAAACGCCGACTCTGAGCCCTCTTTGGCCCCACCTTCCCTTTTCTATTCTCTCGTGAACTTTACCACAACGCGCGCCAGGCTTGGGATTCCAAGCTCGAAAACTCCCTTAATCCGATCCATTCCACTATCTTCACCACAAGCTTGTCCGATCGTTCCAGATTTCTTCAACAACATCATACCATTTCTTTACGGTTGACAGCACTCGGTTTTGAATAGTTCGTCGTCGCGGTATCATGCTCCAGGCTCGACCCCGTGCGGTGTTATCTCCCAAGCTCGTACAGTACATCCTCAGGAACTTCGTATCGAAAGTCATCAGGCCCTCAGCAAAAGCGTTGCTCTTTGCCCACTTGTACGTGGTTCTCCCCAAGGTCATCAACCATGTGTTTCTGTGTATCAGAAAACACAAGGTGGAAGAAATCTTGCCTCGAACCATCAAGATCATCATCAGCGCTCTCCACCCCAAGAAGTTCCCCATGTTCGCTGCCACCTTGGTCGCCTGTATCAACATCTTGGAGCCCATTCTTTACCAAGGCCTCCGTCGCCGTAAGAGCCCAGTCAACGCCATCTTCATCTCCACCTTCGTGGCTTCGTTGATATCTGCTCTTGTGTCGTTCCCTGCCTACCAAAATCACATCTTGGGTTACGGGCGCTACTTTTCACTTGATCTCACGCTCTTGGTGGTGATTCGTGCGGTTGACACCGCCTTGTCCTCATGGATGTCGGCTCTAGTACCTACGCTGTTGAGCGGCTTGGGTGACGCCGGACTCTTCATTACCTCGTGTGTCTTTATCATGTACTCGTGGTTCTTCCATCCAGAAAAGCTTCCACCCGCATACGCGAAGTGGATCACATCTGCTGCAAATATGGACCCAGAAATTATCCAGTTGTTGCACGGTGTCAAGCACAAAACGTTGAAGTACGGCGAGTGGACCCCCCTCCAGGATGAGTTATACGGCTACTGTGACCGTTACGGCCAAGATCGTCTGCGTATTAGCTTGAAAGATAATATCCCGTTGGATTGTGAACTCGTGCATGCGTTCAAGACTAAGAGCTGTGAAGTCCATGCGTTGTGGAGGTTTTATAGAGGGTTTGAGTTTGCCATAAAGCTCTATGGACCCTTGAATGCATTCATGCTCATCTTTCCCAAGAAAAACATCAAAATGTCAGTACGGATCTTGAGGGCTATTCAATCTTCGGTGCGTTCTTCATGCTTTTTGGGTGCATTTATCTCCCTCTACTGGTACGCAGTGTGTTTGGGAAGAACGAGGCTCTTGCCAAGGATCTTTCCAAAGGTGCCCAGGGAACGCTGGGACGATACCATTGCTCCATCACTTGGTGCAGTGGCATGTGGATTTTCGTGCTTCATTGAAAACCTTCAAAGGAGAAAAGAATTGGCATTGTTTGTGGCCCCTCGTGCGTTGGGAACGATCATTCCAACCGAGCCTTCCAAAATCAACTTGAAGATTGAGAGTTTAATTTTTTCTTTCAGTTTAGCAACCTTAGTGGCATATTCCAGAAGTGATGCTTCCAAGGTGAGAGGTATTTTCGGGAAAGGATTACAGCAGGTGTTCCGAATCTCATCATATAATTAATCTACAGAGAAAAGAATGGATATGAAAATAGAGAATTGAAATAATACACACTTGTACTCTGGAATAATTTTGATTGGAAATTGGATTCTCCCTTCTAACAGCGTATTTCCGGAAGCACCAAGCAACTTATTCAAGTTGAAATGACGATCTGAGCTTTTCACCAGTACAAACCTCACTCAGTTTAGGTCTGTCATACTCTTTAGATCTCTCTCATTTTCTCGCTATTTTTCTCACTACATTATCTCTACACTCCCCCAACTTCGCGCTAACTGTCGCCCGCTCCACGGCCACCTCTAGCTCTAGAATTCTCTATTCCCCAACCATGACGAGTTTCTAACTTTGAACAGACTCATACCAATAGAAGCCCTTTTCCTTCTACCATAAGTGCCCACCTCTAGTCGATATCTCTAATTTTATTGTCCTCTCTATTACTATTGATGCCTTCACTGTCCATTTCTATCACCGTGGCCCTAGTGGGAACCTCGCGGTGCATCATCGTGCGATCGCTACAAACTCTTCTTCATAATCAACTAATTCCAAGCCATTATAACAGCCCGACAAAGTACACCAATGATATGGAGCAGGACGAAGATAAAGTTCTCGAGTTCGACTTCCCGTTGCCAATCAACTCCCTCACACAAAATCTCAGCAAAAGACACTCAACAATATCGTCTATTCTTCAAGTTCCCCCGGACGATGAGTTGCTAAATTTCGTGTTCGAGACAGTAGCATCACTATGTGACCCATTCACTCAGCCTGAAGAGTCGGAGCTGAACATCCTTAGCATTGACGCCATATCTGACCTCATAATAGCGTTGACATACTCCAAATCACGAAGTTTGGAATCCTTTTGCATAGATCACCACTTAGAGTTTGATTCCATCAAGTTCGACCTTTCGGAGGTTTTCTTCATTTTACTCCAACTCATACATCGAGCTCTCAATGCAGACGACGAGCTTGCCACACGTTACATCAACAATGACGAAACTAATTGGCAACAAAACCTCCCATTTTGGAATGCAGTGTCGCCACTAGATCAAGAAGAGTTCAACCTTAAAATCGTATATTCGATTGCATGTGTACTAATTATGGCGATCTTCAAGCTCTTCAAACCTCGTGACCCTGACGCTTCTTATAATCTCATGATGAACCCATATCTACATTACTTCCTCAAATTATGGAAATGTCACACTAATATCATTTTGCTTGGCTTGGAAATAGACCGTCGTATAGAATTCGACAACCACGAGCATCAACGCCAAGATGAGACCCCCAACGTTGTAAAGCAAACTTTGAAAGGGCTGTCTTCGATCCGATACGTATTATCTTGGATTATCAATCAAAATCCGTCACTGTTATATGAAGAAGATTTGCAAGAAATTCGTGAGCTCGAAGAAAACGACATTAAAAATGAAACCTTACTCAACTTTATCCAACCAATAGTACGAAAGAAAGTCAATGGAGGTAGTTTACTGATTGATATGCGGTTAGTGATCATTGGATTGTTGATTGCAAATGCAGGCTTGACACATGCTCCATCTTCTGAAGGAAAAGAAAATAAACGGCAAGCTTTCAATGAAGATGAAACCATAAGGATCAAGAATCGTGGGAAGACCCTCACCGAATTAGGTGACATCCTTATTGATTTGGAGTATGATGATCGATTCGATGAAGATATTCGATACATTTTCGAATATGAGTACGAAGACTGGGATGGAGAAGATGTCGAAGAAGTTGATGATGAGAATGAAGAAGATATGAGTGAAGAACAAGAACAAGAACTTACTGAAAATAGAGAAACCAAAGAAATCGAAAGATATGAGGAGAAGCAATCTCGAGATGAAAAGCAAACAGCGATACGTTCGACAGATGTCGACACAATCGAGTTCGATGAACATGGTAGAGATTGGAGAGATGTGCCTCGTGGTGCAAATAGTGAATACCAAGATTGGTTTATGAAAACACTTGATAAGTTCAAAACCCTGGACCAAAAGTCTGATTCGGATGATTTTTTCAACAGCTGGAGTGAATTTCAGGATGTAATGGAGTTCTTATCAGTCACGAGCATTGAGGGTGATTTAGAATCAGAAAAATCATTGGGACAAGTTCTTATTAATAACATTGCGAAAGCTATCAAGGAAGATATAGATGGAACCACTCCAAAACTGCAAGAAACAATCACACCAGAGAAGATATATCAGTTTTGGCTCTCTTCGGCCTCCGATGAAGCGATCCAGACCACCCAAGACAACAATAAATTCATTGTTCCTATCCTAAATATTACGAAATTTGAAATCATGTTCCACAATAATAGCAAGCTTGCAAGGTGTCTCATGGATGAAATGCTCATGTGCAATGGATTCAGAAGAGTTTTGATTTGGTTTCTTACTCATAACGTTAATCTTTCGACATTATTAATTGATTACGTATTTGAACTTCTTGCTGGACTTCGTGGAACTCTGA
Organism: Suhomyces terraborum; assembly: GCA_030582495.1. Classification (NCBI taxonomy): domain Eukaryota; kingdom Fungi; phylum Ascomycota; class Pichiomycetes; order Serinales; family Debaryomycetaceae; genus Suhomyces; species Suhomyces terraborum. Next base: position 101,809 of record JAKTXJ010000026.1, on the reverse strand, counting down.
AAGATATGACACCTTATAAGTTCACTAGAAAAGGAGATAAAGTAGAACTTAGCGAGATAGAACTGCTGATGTTACTACATGAATTTCTCACTAATAGCAGTATCTATCTCTCTTCTACAGAAGGTATTGAGATCGAGGGTGGATATGAGGTGGTTTTGGCAGAATCAATTGCCATCAAATATATGACATTAATGTGTCTAATGATCACACAACTCATGACTATGGGAATTATTGACTTGCACAGAAAGGTGGAGTCCGAAGCAGATGATATTCATGATTACCGAAATGAGCTACAGGTGTTATTAATTAACTGGGTGGGCAAGCTTCCAGAGGCCAGAAGATTATTTTTTATGGTGAAAAACGCTGGCCATCTTGATGAATCAAATTCTTCGGAAGTTAAAGTGGTCGATACGAATGGAATTGAGGTTTCAACTCTGCAAGTGGAGTCGCTTCTAGACCAACTAGTTTCGCTCTCGCCGAATGAAGTCACTGAAAAATTAGCAGAAAATAAAGATTTCATGAATATTGTCTACTCTTTTGCCTCTCAGCTCGAAATTTTTCTTAAATTGGCTCTTGAAATTCACCAGGACCCTTCTTATAAAGGAGTCAAAGTTGTCAATTCTCAATTGGAATTTATGCAAGAATACTTTGCTATTTTCTTCCGTCATTTCAATACTTTGTGCAAGATTGAGTATGTGGCAGAGTACTTATTCGACAAGTTTGAGTCTTACATTTCTGCTGGTCAAGCTGAACCCAAAAGTGGCAAGCTTTCGCTAGAAGGTTCAAAGGGTGAAAATTCGATTGGTGAACCAGGAACCATTGACGAAGCTTCTGCCACGAGTGAGTCTAAGAATAAGAAGAAGTCCAAGAAAAAGAATAAAAAGAAGAAGAAGTGAACTTTACACGCAAGTTTTTGACTACAAATATTTCAAATGTTAGTACCACAATCTCAATACCGGGTATCCATCTTTGAAATACACCTGGTTCACTTCACAAGCTCACAGCTCCTTTGCGACTCTATCTCAAGACTCGGCAACGGTTCCCGAAGACTCGGCTGGTACCAGGAGACTCGGGTCTCGGTGCGCACACGCCAATCACCCTATTTCTGGGGAATATATTCAAGCCTCTTGCTACTCTTTGAAATGTTTAGTAACAGACTTGCCTCTTCATTGCCAAGACAATTAAACTTGATGACCAGAAGAATGTCTTCCATCACACCAGTACGTTTCATAGAACAATTGATCGATTGATGAAATTGTTGATGAATTGTTGAAATTTGAGCACGTTGTGGGTACTAACCTCAGGTCAAAACCGCCAATGCGCCACCACCAGCTGCTTCTTACTCGCAAGCCATCAAAGTGAACGGTATGTGATTTTGGAAAGTTCGGGACTATGTTGTTGGTCCAAATTCAATAGGAATATCCGTATACTAACAACAGGCTTCATTTACGTGTCAGGACAAATCCCTTACACTCCACAGAACAAACCATTAAGCTCTAACCCTTCCATCGAAGAACAGGCTGAGCAAGTCATCCAAAACGTCTCCAACATCTTGGAGGCCTCCAATTCTTCGTTGAAGCACATTGTCAAGGCCAACATCTTCTTGACCGACATGAAGACTCAATTTGGTCCATTCAACTCTGTCTACGCCAAGTACTTCAACGAGCACAAGCCTGCCAGATCTTGTGTTGCAGTCAAGGAGTTGCCATTGGGTGTTGATTTGGAGATGGAGGTTGTGGCCATTGAAAACGATGACTCCAAGTTGTAAGGGTAAACAGGTACTTTACAAATAAATTGGATCTTATTAACAATGTAGAAAATCAGCTCGAGATGATTGTAGTGTGAGAGTCTTGAACAATTGAATCAATTGAGTAGAAACGGCTTTTTACACTAGTAATCGTGACATGAACAGAAACACACGCTATATATGATGTATATATCGGTAGCACTTTCTGAGAACAACAAAGCGATAATTCTCCAATCTATTCATATCAATCAAGATTCGAAAATGTGAAATTGATTCAGTTCTTATCAAGAAGCAGAATATGTTAGTAAAGGTCTTAGCACAAGTTCCAAGTCAAGTTTGGTAGTAGGTTTTAAAAATAATCTTCAATTTCAAACCACTTTGATTGTGATTATCCGAAAACAGACATACTCTAATATAATTTAGTGTACGAAATTTGCCGAAATGATGAATTGAAACCTTCAAATTTGACCATTGAAGCATCAACGAATCATAAAACTGTGCTATGGCCACGCCCCCTAATATCGTATTGATCCTCCACTACTAAATAAAACTGGCAAGAAAACGCTAGTTCGATCTACAATTTCACTCAGCTATTTAAGTATATGTGGATCCCAGCTAGCCTGCAGTCAAAATTCAAATTCAGTTATGTCATAATTTGTACTGGTGTCTAATCAAAAGCACTGGTAAAGAAACTTTATAGGGAGCCTACAACAAAAAGTTCGTAGGAAACCAAGAAATACCGTGAGCACTTTATAGCCTTCATACCTTCGCTTAAGAGTTCACATAGATTCGGCTCTTTCAATTGTGCTTCTACTCCCACCCCTATATTTCTAGTATACTACCTATACTCCTTATCTACACTTGCATCCATAATGTCTTGGTGTATTCCAATGTCGCAACGTTACGTCAAATCCACCAAATGTCGTGCCTGACGATCCTAGGGCTTGTGCCCTTAAGTTCGTAAAACAAACGTGACCCCATTCCCCCGCTCCTGCACCCAGTCCTCAAATTTTTCGCTCATTGTGCATGCCCGAAAAATTTGCCCTACCCTCTGCTGTCCGCGATCCTCTCGATTATACAAAATAGTTTTATAGTACTTTTTGAAAGGTTTACTTTATAGCATATCGACTTCATAATGGCTCAACGTGTTACTTTCAGAAGAAGAAATCCATACAACACCAGATCCAACAAGATCAGAGTTGTCAAGACTCCAGGTGGTAAGTTGGTTGCCCAACACGTCAAGAAGAACGGTTCCAGAGTCAAGTGTGGTGACTGTGGTATCGCTTTGCCAGGTGTCTCCTCCTTGAGACCAAGAGAATACGCCCAAGTCTCCAAGACCCACAAGACCGTCCAAAGAGCTTACGGTGGTTCCAGATGTGCCAACTGTGTCAAGGAAAGAATTGTCAGAGCTTTCTTGATTGAAGAACAAAAGATCGTCAAGAGAGTGTTGAAGGAACAACAAGAAAAGGAAAAGAAGACTGCCAAGAAGACCGGTAAGAAGTAAACTGGTTCATGATGGTATTTAAGTCGTTGGTTCGAGGTAACTTCTATGTAAATTCTTTACACTAATACATACGTTTGCCCAGGCAAGCGAACACGTCCAAGGCGTAGAAGACATGTAGAGCAGGAAGCTGAAAGCAGATGTTGAATGAGAAGCTGGCTACAACAAGAGGACTGTAAACGAAGCTTCGATTTCACATACCTACTGGACTTTTCAGGCTGCTTAGTGGATTTTTCAGGCTACGATAGGCCATGCTAAAACCATCGCACGAGCTTTGTTAAGAGAGTGTCATCGCCGGAAAGCTGGGACCTTACTTCAAACAACACTATTTCACGAAACGGAAGAAACTGATAGGACGGTAGATCGAGCATTGAAGCACCTTCATCTAGAATCTGTGGCACATCGTAATGACAACTCCATTTGGTGCAAGTCCTCCGGCTCTGTGTAGGAGAACATGAAGGTCGCACATCTTTCTTTGTACACCCTGACGTTGTGAATAGCTGAGAAATCTGCCAGACATTGCAAAGAGCATCAGTATGCGTGAGTTTCGTAGTGTTTGGCTATCCGGGAAAGGTTGTAGTCTTTTGGTTGCCCAATTGTATCGATGATGTGCCGAGAATTGTCCCCTTGAATGAATCACCTAATTACGACTAATGTGTCTCGAGTTTGCACCTACAAAGCCGCTCCAGATTTTAGTAAAATGAGCCAGTACATGCTGAAAAGGCTCTACTCTTTGTGTTCCATCAGCGCCATTGCAACTCGGGACAATATGGACTAGGTTAAGGATAAGAACGCCATAACGACTGGGAACGTCACGTGCTATAGTGCACGTGATGGGTCCCTCTAGTCTCCACCCTCCCCAGCATGGAACCTCACCCAGCCCTCCAACATCCTCCCGTCATCTCAACTACGACGATCCTGTGATGGCTGTGCAAACACTCCAGATGACTCTGCGAACAATCTGAGATCTCCCGCGCATCGTTCCTCTTGTAGTGGTCATTTTGGCCTGCTCTGGCAGATCTGTTTTCATCTGTTTTCTGTACGCAATTGTATCTCCATCGGAATGGTGATCCCGATGGCCGCGAAACCATCGAGCGATATATGGTTTTACATCACAAGAACCTTGATCATATCAGGGGTGCCCTACGGATTATGGTACCCTGACCAAGCATGGAAGAAAAGCCGCTGCAGCAGCAGTCGTTCACATTTTTTTGTATGTTTATATCTTATCAGCTTTGCTATTTTGGGATTGCGCTTGGATCTTATCGGTGAAATTGTCCGAAGAGAGTCACACACCGCCTTGTCATCGGGATATGGACTCCACCACTATATAAGCAACAGGAAGTCAGGTGTAGGGTCTGGATATCTTAAGATCTTCACATCCTTCACATCGTTCACATATACTGCTCAGATGGACTCTTCTCGCTTGCATTCCTTGGTGGAGAGCATATACATTCCACCAGTAAAGTCCACAGCTGTGGCCAAAGTCCCTCCCTATCACCCATGCCTCATCGTTCAAGACTCCCAAACAGATGTCAGTAAAATCAAGGAATGTGGATGTGCCGACAACTACTGTGTAACAAATGCCCCAGCGTGGATTCCCAGGGCCAAGCGGTAGGTTGCATCTTCGAAACGTTACAATTCCACTATAAGACCCTGCAGGTTGTCATAAGACGCCCGTGAGCTCTTCTCGAGTGTCACCCATATCACGTTAATCTTTAATCTTTAGTTCTAAAACTCGTACGACAATGCTTTGACTCAAACGGGGTTCCTAATTAACATCAAAGTTCTTCTAGAATAGAACAGTCTATAAATATTTAATTTCACACACACCTACTTCTATACCAATTTACTTGGGTTCAAAAATACAAGTTAGTTACGAAATTGCACCTGCTGAAATCGTTTTCAGGGAATAGTATCTGGTTTTTTGTGATCCTGGCATCAACACCCAAGAGATAACATGGCCATGATCATTTAGTATTCCATTAGAAATTATTAAGGTTGTTTCTGAGCCCTGAATAATACAACGGATAACTTCAAACACATTTCAGTGTATACTTAGATCACAACGTATTAATTATGGAGGGTAAGCTCAACTCTCTTGATTTATACTTAACTTGGAACTCATGAGGGAATACTACCTGTATTTCGATCAAGAACCTCGCAAGACAAAAATGACATTGGTACTTTCCGATTTACAAAGTATGATGAGAATAATTTTTGAAGTTATGCTATTATTACAAAGAAGTCTAGGTTCAACGGTGGACTTGAACCAGACTAGATTCCAATTTTCGAAATTGGATTGTGTAATTAATTATTATTGGTTGCTCCGGGAGGCTGTTGCACCAACTCATTGGCTATTTGCTCTCTTTTCCAAAAGCGCAACAATAAATCACCATAATTTTGAAGATCCTCCACACTGATCATGAGTTTGAAATCTAAAAGTAATAAGAATTGTAATTCTAGGTAATTCAACTCTTCGAGGGGTAAGCCTCCCACCTTGGCATACCTCAAGTTCTTGTAAAAGATATCCGAGAAGAATTTAGAAGATACTGTAATCCCCGAGATCACAAGACGATGAATGTTGTAGGAATCCATGACAAATAACTGTTCATCAGTGGAGTTTTCGTCATCGTTACCTTCCGATTCCTTTCTCTTTTGCTTTAAGTTGTTTGCTTTTTTGGCAATCCGATCAAAGTAAACCAACAATGAGAGGAAAACTTCGTTGGTAACAGGACAATACTTTAGTACTCTGGCTAAATATGCATGTAAAGAAATTCCTGGAACGTTTGTACCATGGAATGCCAACACATTGGCCAAATATTTGTTTTTCATTTCATCGTCCTCATCCTCTTTGTCTAAATCTTCATCATCATCACTGTCGTCGGGAACCTCATCAACTTCTATAGTATTGTTGTGGTATTGATGACTATCTTCTGCGTCCATAATTCTTTCATCACCATCTTCATCGCGCTGTCTTTGCTTGATTTTATTTTTTGCTTCCTCCTTAGCTTTTGCTCGTTCCAATTTTTTTAACCGCTTTTCTTCTTTCATTTTCTGTCTAATTGCAATAGTGTTATCGAAGTGATTAGGGTGCAATTTGTCATTTGCTTCGATAATTTTCGTGAGTAAACATGATAACATCAAGATTAAGTCGTTGACAGGATAATCTACAATGTTCAAGTGCTTGTCATACACAGCGCCGTTGGCGTCGGGTACCGAAGCAGTTGATTGATGTAGGAGAGAAGGTGATCCAGCACCATCTTTGGTGGACAAGTTATGCAAGAACTCCTTGTACGACATATAATGGTCTGGTTCAACTGAAAAGTTGTCCTGCTTCGATACAATAGAACCACCTCGACTGCTTGCATGCAGAAATCCTGAAGAAGGTAACTGGGAATTTGAGAAGCTGGAATTTGAAACTTTTGAACTTAATCCGACACCACCTCTATTATAGTAAGAATGCTGAGAGCCAGCTAGGTTGGAGCCGAGAGGTCCAGATGCTGGTAATGAGCTCGGATGACGATAAACTTGAGGAAGTGAAGGTGCTTGTTGGTGAGGAATATATACACCAGGTGATGAGTTATTTCCGAAGCTACTTGAAGGCTGGAACGAAGTGGGGTGGTCACGAGAACTTGCAGAATCCATCGAGATGTTGGTTGTTGGAATGGCATGTGGCACAATCCCAGGAGCCTTATAGCTTGAAGATGGTGGTTGTAGTTGCTGGAAATTGTTTGACTGGTTGAAACTGGAGTTGTGAATAGATGGAGTAGCTGAGTGGTTCGAGGAGTACGAACTGCTGACCATGGTAGGGGTGTTGTGGCTGGATGGAATGTAATTAATGGAATCGTTAATGGGGGTGTTGTACTGGTGAAAGCTGTTTTGCTGCAAGCTGCTGGGGTTCTGGAAGCTCCCTTGGAATGAATTTTGGTGGTAGGGAATAGACATGTTAGTGTGGTTGAGCTTATTGTTGGAAAAGCTGGAAGACATGGGAGTGTGACTAGGGGGGTTAGCATAGCTTCCCTGGTCCAAGGAGCTCGAATGGACATGAGGCACCAGGCTTGCGGTGGACGACGACGAGGTGGTGGACGACGAAAGAAGCGTCTTGGTAAGATTCGATATCTGGCTAGGAGGCTTCACGAAGGGCACGGGGCCCGAGGTGGAAGCATCGGGAGCAGCGCTTTCGGAGGGAGGAGGATGCGGCGAGCTGGGTCGGTTGTAGGCCAGCTCTAGCGTGACGGAGGAATCATTGAATTGCGAGCTCATGGAGACTGGTCGCCGTGGAGGTTAGATGGCGATAGAGGCATACAATTGATCTGGGCTAGAAGTTAGTATGGACGGGGAAAGGGGCGGATCAATTGACAGACGTCCACGGGGTACTGGAGCGACTCCATGAGTCCAGCAGAACGGTTCACTTACACACTTGGACAATGCCTAATGTTCGATAGCAGAATTGCAAGGGTGGAGACCGGTGACAATGTTTTTCTGGTCAAATCTCAGACACTTGGGAGAACAGCAAGAACGGCAGGAAAAGCTGTGGTTCAAGTACAAGTGGGGCGGGCGGGGACGCAGCAGTTGATGGAGGGCCCAATGCTGAAGTGAATAGGTGTAGTGGTCGGGGGCAAGGATCACGAATATGAGTGTGAGTGTGAATGTGAGGCTCACGTGTGGAAGCCTTGAAAGGTCACGGGATGGTGGTTGGCCAAGGTCGTGGATGTTGCGGAGTGATGCAGTGCGGTGCGGCGGTGGAACCAATGCTGATGCGGGATGACATAGTGAGGGAGAAGGTGAGGGAGTGTGAGGGAGCACGGGCCCGGAGAAGAGACGAACACAGCAATGTGAAAAGGAGCACTGACTTGGGAACTCAACTCGCAATATCATCACAAATGGCAGGACCCGGTAATGATGATCAGATGGAGGAAGCCGTGAACTGAACCACTTTGGCCGGTGGTAATGCTTGGTGGTGGGACTGTTCTGCGTGCACTGTGCTGGGTTGGTGGTTGCTGTAACTACGCGCAAAGCCGCTATTGTCGCTGTGGTGCTGTGCCTGTAGAGCCAGGAGTGCAGTAATTTCGCGGTGGTGGATTGGCGGTGGCCGCCGGCCGCGGTAGTGCGGTATCCACTGACACACCTGCTCGCGGTGGAACCCACGAGGTTCCGCGGTAGAGTGTGGAGAGTCCCGCGGTGAGCCTGGTGTCGTGCCCTGCCATTCCCCGGCCTCGTAACGTGCCACCACCGCTAACTTCATCACTGATCACCTCATCGACATCTTCAGCTCAAGCTAACTCACGCTACACTCCAACTCGGTGTCCTACGGATTCACACAACCAATCGTCCAACCCTCACAGTCCCCATAGCCTCGGCTTTCTCTCGCAGCTATGTCCACCGCCTCCAAAGTTACGTTTGGCTTGACCTGTCTTTCTGCCGCAGGCGCATTTGTCTTCATCAACTACTCCCAACAGCTCGAAAGAGAGGCCTTGCGCCAGGGCCCCATCAAGGATGCAGCCAGAGTCAGAGAGAAGCAGATGACAAAGAAGATGTTGGCAAATGACTTGGAGCACAAGGAGCAGATCGAGTTGAGACAGCGTCTTGAACAGATCCAGCCTTTGAATCTGGAAATCATCCGTGGAGAGGATCAGAACTGAGTCGGGGTTTGATATGAAGTCCCGTACTCCCCATGATAATTCTTCCGATGACATAGCTAAAACCACTATAGGTTTGCCTGAACTACATGGATGTGGCCATTCGAGCTCTTGGTGGGATTCTGGTCTGGAATGAGATCACCAAAAGTTCTACTGGCTCCTTCGCTTGACTTGGTATTCCAGTTGACCTATGTATTTAGTGGTCCTTTTTGGCACTCTGCCTAAAACTCATTCACCACAGCTCCAAGACGACGGCTACACATCCATCACTTCCCTGTAAATATTCCAAACTAGGCTACACTTGTATATAAATGTCTGTGTTCTTGGAGACACCAAAGAGTGATAGATTTCTTTGATGTACTATGATGCACTGTTGGTTTCTGAACTAACCAAGCGTGTCTTGCCTCAATTGATTCGCCAAAACGGCGACTCGGGGATTGCTCCCAAAGAGGATATGGGGTCTTCTAAGTAACTTACGTTGACCCGGCCAAGACTATGCTTAGTTTGTTCATGAACTTTTGAATGAAAAATTTCCGCACCTTTTTATAGTGATATCAAGACTGCATACAGTCTAGAAAACCTAACCCTAACATATGTTGATTGTGCCCCTTGTATATTAATAAGATCTATTCTATGCTTCCATCTCACCTATAACGCCTCCATCGAAATCTTCAACATCGTGCAGTTCAATGGATCCCCCGTCTACTTCGGACCTCTCGTGTCTCTCATGTCTGCGAATTGGAGATGCCCTTTGTGGTGACTCATTGAACGTTGGCATGTTTTGGTACGACGACAGCGGTGACTTGAGTTGTGGCTCTTCGGATTCCATTTGACGATGATAGTCCACAATTGAGCTTTTCCTAGTTCCAGTAGCACTCAGACGACGAGGTACATCGAGGTAGCCTCCCACTACGGGTGCATCCACAGCGATGTACCCTGGAACCGTTGATGGAGGATATTGAGAAATTGAATGAGAGCGCTTGAAAACTCTGTTCTTGTGCTTGTGATCGAAATGCTCCGATGCAATTCCATGGTATGAAGCCTTGAATGATGGCAATTTTTCAAGATCCGCGATGGAGTTCCGTCTGATTCCCTTACTATTTGCAGTTTGTGGTTCATTCATCCCCACTAGGATGCTGGCTGCCTCAAGAAGCTGTACTTGTTGATGTTTTGATATCAATAGTTTCTTTGTCATACTCCACTCTGGCGTATGTTCCCATAGGTGTTTTGCCAAAGACGAGATGTGTTTGTATCCTTTACCACAAGCTTCACAGCGAAGTTCTTCCTTAAGACGACCGGTTTCGCCTTCGCTGATTCGTCTCACGACAAATTTTCTTGAAAGAGTTGGAACTGAACTGGAGAGCATCAAGTTCTCTTGTGGATTGCCATGCTCATGGTATGTCAATTTTGAGTCATGGTGACTAGTGTGATGGAGCGAATGTGTTTGTTTCTGATCGTGGGAGTGTTGCTGTATATTCTGATTATGTTTCGTTGGTATTACATATGGCGAACTGGTGGAATGACGCCGATTATATGTAGTGGTGGTCATCAAGAAAACAAATAGACGTGTAAAGAAGTTCGACGAGTAGATTTTAGTTGTTCGTCTCTTGGAAGCAAATGTTATTAGGTTTTGCTGTTATAATACCGAGAAAATATGGGTATGAAATGGTCTATTCCACGATAGTTGCAATTAGATGTGGTTGTGTTAAAGGGTCTAGCCGATTTTTTGAACATTTTTTTCTAGATGTCTGAGATACTATGCAGTCGGGCCCAAAATAGAACAAATTTCAAGTCACGTTGCTGTGACATGTTTTGGCATGAAAATCATTCCTGAGGAGAATTAGATAGAAGAAACAGCTTCAAAGCTTGAATAATCATCATTATCGGGCTATTATAGTAGATATACCCACCGGAAGATCGCGGAGGGTATTATCACGTGACTTCGCTTAGTTCGGGAACCATGCATACTTAAAAGGATTCGTTATCGATACCATCTGTTTGCTCATTGAGCAGCATGTCTGCATCGAAATCGGTGTTTTGCGAGAAGGAAATGCTGTGATCAAGCTCATCTTCATACGGTGTGGTTTGGAACCCCTCCTCCGTAGAATATAGTATAGTCTGTATTTTTTTCGTGAGGTCCACCACCGTCAATTCCTTCAATTGCGAAAAGTTATTCGAATCAATTAAGTCATTGATATTTTGTATCAAGATTTCAATTTCTCGAAGTTTGTTGAAGTAAAAATTCCGCTCAGTTTCCAACGTCTCGGCCGAGAGTCGGTACTCCTGGAGCTCTTCGTTCAAGTTGGATACTTCCGCCACCGCTACTGACAAATCTTTATTGAGCTGAGCCACCTTGGAGCTACCTGGGGCCAGTGCCAGAGCCAGCTGCATGGGGGTGCGTGTGCCAGACGAAACTCGCCTAGAGCCGGGATTATGTACAAGTTGGGGGCTGTTGGAAGGATGGGATATGGTGGTTCGCCTGGATGTAGGAGCCAGTGATGGTGCCAGTGATGTTCTGCTGGTACCCACGCTGGTGGATCCGCTGCTGGGACCGCCCTTTCTGCGAGACCGTGCGTCATAATTGTCATTGACACCTTTGTTCTCCATCCATTGGCGCTTGAACCACTGCAAGAGCTCTAGGTTATCTTGCAATCGACACTTGATGAGCTTTTCCACATCAATCACCTTGGTGATCCTGTTCCTGGTGAAGGACGCTTGTAAAACTTTCCAATTTTGCCGATAATCATACTCTGTGTTGGCATCAAACTTGACCTTAGACATTGGGACCCCTCCATATATACAGTCCATGAGCTGGCAGAACGCTGCTCCTTTGCCGCAATCTTCAATGCGTCGATAACTCAAATCTAGCGTGGTGTTTAGCCATTCCAAAAGGTCTGATCTGGACTCGCCCACTGCCATGTTGGAACCCCCTGGTATTTGATTTGATCAAGCTGCTCCTGAGATGTGGATTGTTTACGTCTCTAGATCCTGCATACACTCCGGACGGCGTGTCAGTAGACGAGCAGCGAGGTGGGGAACCCGGGTCTCGTGCATGGGACTTGTCACGTGACGTGGACATGTTCACGTGACCGTTGTTCGTGCGCTGCGGTCCCTACCACGTCGCCAACCGTTCTGCAGCGGCGAGGGTTACCCGGCCTCGCATCCCCTGTGAGGAAATTTTTCACCACCGTCGATTCTTCTTCATTATACATCAACATGGATACCAAGACCCCAGTCACCTTAGCCAAGGTCATCAAAGTGTTAGGAAGAACCGGTTCTAGAGGTGGAGTCACCCAGGTCAGAGTCGAGTTCTTGGAAGACTCTTCCAGAACTATTGTCAGAAACGTCAAGGGCCCAGTCAGAGAACACGACATCTTGTGCTTGATGGAATCTGAAAGAGAAGCTAGAAGATTGCGTTAAGCATTGTATTATACGGGATTGCATGGTATAGGCTTATAGACCAATACAAAACTACTAGGATAAGACGTAGATCCGGCGAAAGCTGTGGTTGGCAACATGAACTCTACTCTACCAGGAGGGAGATGTTCCTCTGAATGTAGTCAGAGCCCTCGAGTTATTTAATTGCTACAGATCACAACGTATCGGCATAATTCTTAGTCATAGATCTGAGCAGGTCATCATGAGCCGTAGATCATCGGATATCGTTAGGTTGCATTTATTAGTGAATAACTCCATTCACAGGCTGAAGAATTGAGTAGCTTCAAATAGATGGTGATCGGAGAACTCCGTCTCCCAATAAGACAATAAAAAAAGCCCGTTATTTATTATAATTTAAATCTAAGTAATATGAAATTTTGTTAACTTTGTTGCAGTTCAGAATTTCGTATTCTTCAGATCTACGTCTTGATCTTAATCTCTGAAACGATAAAAGCTTAGATCTCCTCCCCATCTCTACTATCAATTACTTTCGTTTTCAATACATGTTCATTAACTAGTGTTATTACCATTATCATTACCGAACTTGCGGTCTTTGGCAGAGTTGACATGCCAGTGCGTTAATCTCATAAATCTATACCTTTAATGCTTCCTTTTGCGAGAATTTTGATATTCTTCCTGTTTCTTGCGAACTTCATTCACTTTATCATCGACTTGCTTCAAAAACTGTTGTCTTACCTTTTCCACCACTTCATCTTTGGATTTGCCTTCACTCGAATGTTTTTCCAAATCAGAGTTCTCTTCGGGATCAGGTGATGCAGATTGTGAGCATAACCTTTCCACTTGTTTCGTGACGTTCTTTGCAACTTGTTCTCTCACAGGTTCTAACTCACTATCATTATCAGAAAAATCGTGGGAGGAACTTGCAGAATGATGGCCAAGTTCATTGACCTTGGCAATAAATTGCTTTGTTACTTCTTCGCCAACATCGTGGATTACCTTCAAGTTCGAAGACTTACTGCGATGAGGTTTGGGATGATCTGAACCTGCCTGAGGCTTGATCTGCTCCTTCAAGGTCTCTAGGTTGGAGATGGTATTATCGAGATCTTTCACAAGGGCAGCTGATTCAGAAACACCCGGTTCGAGTTCTGGAACTTTAACACCGGACCTCATGGGATCGGGAATGCCGATGTATTGGGACTTGGTTTTCCAGATGGTGTATTGCACAAGACTTTCGAATGCAATCTTGTCGTATCTGAAAAGATTGGCCAGGTCGAGATTTAATGGAGAATCAGGTTCTGGATCATCAATGAGCATCAAAATGGCCACTACCAAATGCTCTAAGTTCCAAGCAGGGGACCAGTTTTCGTGCTTTAAGATGTCGAGGCAGATTTCTCCGGATTCGTACTTGATGTTTGGGTGATTGATGGGAGTGACGAAGCGGATGGTGGGAGGTTGGAGCGGGTACTTATCGGATACCAGGATGCGAAGGGTCCACTGACCGTTGTAGTAGTAGGGCGAATCTTCGGGAGTAGGCTTGCAAATCTGGGCTGACCACTCAAAAATGTTCAAATCGTCTTCCGAACCAATAGGGTCTAGGGAGAGAATCTGATGGTTCTGCTGGCGAGGCGGATTCTTGGAGTACTGTTTGAATTCTTTGAATAGACGTCTTTCGGCCATTAAATTACTGGGTCATTAACTGGGATGGATGGAGGAAACAAGAAATGCAGAAGAACCGTTGGAGGAAGGGTGTGAACGCAGTATCGACTCCACCGAACAAGTGGATTTTGAAGTCACGAAATCCCACAATATATATACTGCATACACTGGCATTATTGAGAGCTCGGATGGGAAAAGAAAAAAGCCAAATGACGTAACCTTCACGTGAACCCTCCAGAATTACCTGACCACCATCACGTCTGCATGGCTGCATGGCAAAGGTGAGATGCCGCCAGTGGTAACCAAGTGGCAGTGGTCCAAGTAACCAAGTGGAGGCCAAGAGGTGGTGAACCGACAGTGGCACTGGAGGTTTCCGGCACCGTTGCTGTGTACAGGCCGAATTTTTTGCTCCACTGATCCCTCGGGAGAAGATGGAAATGGGGGGCTTGCGGAACTTGCTAGGCGACCGAACTGGCGAATTCGGCGGAAGTCAGCCCTACGCAGAAGTTGGACCCGCTCCCCACACTGGGGTTGGAAAGACTGGCACTGGCACTGGTTTGTGCAGGAGTGATGGAGCAGATAGGTCTTGGTTGGGAAACTGGGGCAGATCCGCTGTTTGCAAGAGGCGGTGTGTGAAGTTCCTTTGAGACTTTCAAGCTTTAAGCGGACCGGCGGCTGTTCAGCACGTTGGAACGGTTTCATCACGAAGGCTTCGGTTCGGTACGGTACGGTGTGAATTTCAGAAGCGGTGCAGTGGAAAAAAATAGTGACTCCTGCGCGATTCGAACGCACGCATCTTTACGATAGTAGAACTTGAGTCTACCGCCTTAACCGCTCGGCCAAAGAGCCCTATTGGATACGAGACATCTCACCTCGAAACACATGAGCTCTTCAATGGATGTAAGGAAGTGTTCTGGTGGTGTTTACTGAGTGGCCCAATGCACACCATTTGAGTAACTCCATGCCTGGGAAATTGTGAGGCGAAAGTTATGCTTCACCTTCTAGTGTCCTCTTCTAGGCTATGGAAGCAAATGTATGGGGCTTGAGAAATCGAGGGAGAGATTGGGATTGAGAGAGGAATCGAGATGGAAACCGCAGTGTGCTCTGGAACACGGTTTTTTTATGGTGTCAAGTTTCATCTACTATACCAGAACTGAGTTGGTCGCAAGGAACTGGTCGGATCAGCAGTCTGAAGTTTCTTTTCATTGATTGCTCCATAGCACTTACTACTACTTTTTTGCTTTCAAATGTTGCAGCATTTCTCCCATGCAAAGGAGAATAAAACAGTTTCTCATAATTTATAAAAATTTTCAAAAATTTCCGATTTCTCAGGGGAACATGCTTGTCTCTCACTGAACCGGAATGTCGATTCCTCATTCTAAAGAAATGCTATCACAGTATTAAGACGAATAAAAGGATACTTGTGGTATCACTGATCAAATGTGGCTTCATAATAATTCGGTGCTCCATGGTATTCAGAAATGGTTGCGTGGTCTAGTTGGTTATGGCATCTGCTTAACACGCAGAACGTCCCCAGTTCGATCCTGGGCGGAATCATTTTTTTGGTGCGATTGCATGCTATCCTAATTTCAACCCGTTGACAAGAAACTGTATCATGTCTAGTTTTTTTTTTGAATCAAGACGCTCTACATTATTCCAATTTGAATATTTCACTACACTCTCTTCTCGATTCGACTTCATGACATTATTCTATACCTATCTTGTCCAAATATCTGCCCATCCAATATTTTTTCTCACAGCATTGGAGAACCCTTCATTATACTTTACCCAAATTCTGGTGCTTTCCACCGTAGAATCAGATTTCTGTGTGTTCACTACCGAACTGATTTCATCATATTGGCCCTTGAAGAAATCGACACTGCTGCTAACCTTAATTCTCTTCTGTTTTTGATCTTTTTCATTAGTATCGTCTGTCTTCGTGGGTCTCTTGTAAGGAAGCAGTTCAGATACATGCTTTGCCAATTCTGCAGAAATTAAGGGGAATAACGTCTGTCTTCGTGATTGTAGAGCCTTCACAAGGTTGGTGTAGGATGTTGGTGTCAATGCATTATCGAACTGTACAATATCATCCCAGTTTGGATAAAATTGCAACGACACTTGATTGGTCTCTAGATCCCTTTCGTGTTCTAGTCTTATACCGAAATCTTTGATTAAACTAGTGACTTTTTCAAGAGATAGTTTTTCAAAGCCATTCAAGTTAGATTTCACCTTCGAGGACATTTCAATCGAGAATATTTTACTGAAATATGGTAAAATGTATGCACTGTATTCTTCAGGATTGTGTCCGATGCAAATCTTAGTTCGGATTGGCAAATTGTCAACAATCGTTTTAATAAGAGTTTTGTTCTTTTTCAATGTTTCAAAAGTGTCAAAATCTAAGCTTCTGCTATTGGGAATCAAGGATTCAATATTCTTATTTTTTTGGGGATTTATTTCGCTGAATAATGACCACACCTTTAAATTAACCAACGAGGAATATTGATTAGTGTCTTCTCCTGGCTTGCTCAGCACATTATCGTAAAAACTTAGCCAGTCACTGAACTGTGAAGGCTTTTCCAAAGAATCGTCTTGAAGTTTAACCACATCCAAATACTTATTGAAACATTCACGAATCACCTTCTCATTTGAACTGGATGAGCTGACTGCCGATTTTCCGCCAGCATTCAAAAATAAATCGAGAAGGATCTCGAAATTCTTTTCTTTCATCAATCCACCCTCTCTCCTAAACAAAAGATCAACAACTGCAAACCATGACATTTGAGTATCTTTATTGAGGTTGATTTCCTCCTTCGTGCCAATATATGAGGGATTCTTAAATTGCCTTCCATGAAATTGCAAGTGGTTTACACATGCTCTTATATCACCTTCACATGTCTCCACAATCTCACCAATCTTCTGATAATCTAATCCAAGTTTCTCACGCTTGTTAATCCACATCAAGTGATCTTTGACTGTTTTCATCGCGCCACCTCCTTTGGCTCCGATGGTGGTTTTAGAAAATGGAGGTTTTTTGAATGCAATGATCTCGCAAATACTTCTCAATTTGTCCATCGGCGAAGTACGGCCCATCCTGCCCGTATTATTAGAGTATATGTCATTTGCAATGCATATTATTGGTCTGCTAAGTTTGAATTTCGACTTTTTTGAATTTTTGGAGTTCAGGTCAGATGAACCAGAATTTGATCTTTGATCCAAAGTGACTAGATCATTCAAAACCTTGACAATGTCAACATTATTGGCGCAACAATCAATCTCATCAACAACTAAACACCATGGTTTATTATTCGTGACATTATTCGTTGTCATTGCATTCTTGATTCTATTCTTGAAGAGAGAAGAAACATTCTCGGATTCAGAACCTTCATTAGCCAGAATCACAGAGGTAGCAGCATTTAACTCGTTGATATCATATCCCATTTGACGCGCCAAAAGATGAACCGCTGCAGTTTTGCCTATTCCTGATGGTCCATGTACTAATAGGATTTTTCTATGTGGTCTCCCGTATGCATCCACGGAATCCTCATGCATATCTTGCTCATTTTTGAGTATAGAATTCCATTTCCTTAACCAATGAAGAATCAATCTGTACTGTCTATCATTCCCGGCTGAGCATAAATCAATAAACTTATCTGGTCTGTACTTCTCGGTCCACATATCTATTGATCTGGCAGAATTGTGAGTTGGTTGCTGTATTCCGACCAAAGACGCTTCAAATTTCTTTTGGTTTGCCTTTAAAGTGTTTTGTAGCTTTGCTTTACTGAAAAGAACATCCGTATCCATGAAACTTTCTGAGACGGTATTGTCCTCCTCTATGGTTGGGGACAACTTTCGAGACTTGGGTTTCAACGAAATAACATTTCCACTAAAAAGTTTGACTTGCTTTGTTTCCAAAGTAGCAGGTTGAACATTATTTAGCACATCTTCCTCATCTTCTATTATTTCTTGTAGTTGGGATGGTTGGGATGTTTGAGATACTGTGGGGAGAACTGTATTCTTTGCAAATAGGAAAGAGGACCCAAAATTGGGTTCTTGTAATTCTGAATGGGGTTTATTTTGTTCTTCAAAAAGAATCGACTGTGTGAACGATAAGTTATCCAGCACGATATCGCTTTCTAACATAGTGTCGGAGCTGGAATTGATGGTAAGCTAGATGTATTTTGGGTTTTGATATTTAATCAGAAGGACGCGACGCGACTTTAGTAATGCTCGCATTATTCTAGGAATGTAATGAGAATAGGATAAGCGAGCCTTGTTTATAATTACAAAACTCGAAGACGGCATACATAGAGAAAGAATCCTAATGTTTGTTATACTTAGATAGAGAAAATATATATGTTTCTTTTTCTCGTTTGGAATGTTATATTCGAACGATATTGATGAATAATTATCAGTGATGTAAATTGAAAATATAATAAATATAAACTTGCTAAATGGTCAATCCAAATTTCTTTAATTCGATGGTATCGTCTTCGATCACGTTCTGTGTATGGTTTGGGGCTAATTTCACCAACTCCTCCGTGAGAGCTTTCTGACTTCCACTCAATTTTTGACTAACCACCACCTTAAAGCTCTGCGGACTGTGTTGAATCAAATAGACTAGCTTGGTATGAAGATAATCTCTAGTCAACTTTTCAGTATCATTGAATCTAATCAATAAAGGAATCAAAATCGAATACAACGCCGTAAGTTGCTCTTCAGTGACGAAAACACGCGTGAACATAATTAAGATTTCGAATAAAATCTTTGGATCAATAGAGCTGTTAGACTCTGTATCGCTGAGTATGGTAATCAAATCAGAAATCAAGTTTCTCATTACCAACACTGGACGTCCCAAGTTGGCAGAATACTGATTTAAAGATTTGATACATTGGATAGCCATGTTGGCAGTTTCAGGCTCTTCAAGCAATCCAATCAATGCATTAGACAAATCTTTTGAATCATCCAGATTCAACTCGATATTAGCCCCTGTAAGCAATAAAATAGTGGTGATCACCGAGTAGCTGGAGGTCTTGCTGATATTGTAATGACCACGAACTATATCATTGAAATTTTGAACTAGGTTGCTATTGAGCTTGGATGCTTCGCTCAAAATCAGCTTCAAATGTGGTAAAATAATTGAGATTAATAACTCGTTCTGGTACTCATAAATTTTCGAAAACATGAAGAGCAAACAAGAGTATAAGTCAATTTTAACAACTTCAGGAAAGATGGATATCATCGCAACTAAATGCTCTAGATTTTGCTTCAATATCAATAAATTTGGAGCACTATCACAATGCTTCAATGCCAACTTATTAGTCTCGTTATCTGGGTCGTAGTCACTTCTTAAAAATGGAAGAATATTGAAAAGCGGAAGCATTTCAACCCTCAACAATTCGAAAAGTTTATCAAAGCTCTTCTCAACCTTACTCATGTCTATCTCATCTGTTCCATTGGTCACGTAAATATATGAGATCGTGCTGATAATCTCAATTAGCTCAACTTGAACTTCGGTATTCTCATCAATTAGAATCAATCTGTCAAATAACTCAATTATCTCTCCAAAAATATTATCAACAAAAAGAAGACTTACCAAAGCAGGACTTTTCACAAGACGCTTCAATGTGCTCAAAATCTTCACCACATTTTTGTTCTTTATTAAGGATTCAACACATTGACTGAACAAAACAAAGAAAAAGTTCTCTCCATCCCCATCCAAGTACTCGTTGGTGAAATTTGCATTTTTTTCCAACTCAATACTCAAAACACTAATAAAATTAATCCAATAATCTCCATAGATATCCAACTCTCTACTTGCGGTATCGTTAAACTTGATAGTGGAGACATCTCGTAAAACAACAATCCAAAGAGAATTCAACAAAGTAGAGTACTTCTCAAGAGTTTCCAAAAGTTCACCTTCAGTCGTTTCTTGATCTTCTTCAGAGTCAATCTTCAACAATGCCCAACAATTTAAAATAGACAACTGAATGGATTTTCTTCCATACTCTGACATGTTTTCCAAGTATCCAAACTTCAAAAACTTATTGGCAGAAATTTCTTCCAACAAGTAGATCAAAGTCTTGAGAATTCTTTGCTTGGAATAGAACTTTATTCTTGGTAAGTTGATAAATTTGGAAGATACATCAATAGTGTTAACAATAACTTTGGCATCGTTGTCACTATTGAAGCAAGGTATCAATGCACTAATTATTTGAGCTTGCTGCTGTTCTAAGATAGATACACTTGGATACAATGGATCTTCCATGTGACCAAACAATTTCAACACTTTATCAAGAAGACTAATTCCACCTTGTTTGATGGCGGATATAGGAGACGTGGATCCTAAGAATGAGATTTTTACAATCTCTTGTATCTTGTCCTTAAGAATAGACACTATACTTTCATGAGTAGACGCAAGATCCAATAAATGATTCAATAAGTCAGATATGAACATCTTAAATTGCCAAGTAATAGGCTCATTCTTCTCCAAGGATTTGGATTCATCACCAACGATATTTTCCACTTCCTCATCTTTGAATTCAATATTATTATTATTTTGTCTCTTCTTCAGTCGCTGTTGTAGCGGAAGCAACTTTTGCTGATAATTTGTTTCTATGAACGGATAAAGTAATTTCTTCGAACTAAATTTGAACAATGAGTTCAAGATGCTAAACCAATTAACATCAAGGCTTGATTCCATCCATAGAACGATGAACTGTTTCAATTCAATGCATGGTTTCAAATCCATTGATATCCACAATAAATTAATTGTTTCCTTTGTAACAATTTTCACTCCGTATATCTTGATGAGTTCCACGTAACATTCATAAGCAGCCCGATACAAATCAAAACTGGTATTGAATGGGAATATGGAATCTGTTGGCAAGGAAGTTGGACAAGGTGAGACTATCCCTATCTTAATATTCTTGGAAATTATCAAATTCAATAAGTCTGTAAAAAAGTTGACCTCATCATCTATAAGTTTGGGGTCGAAAATAACCAACTCTTGAAATAAGGCGAGTAAGTGCTTGTATACGTCAGTGTAATCTTTGATAGTAGCCAATCCAACACCAAGACTTAAGGAAATGATCATGTTTTTCAAAAATACCTTCTGCGAGTTTGGTAACTCCACAATCCGGGGGCCTAATGAGGTCACTATCACTTTCAAAAGCTTTGTGTGAACTCCAATTGAGTGGTATTTGTTTTTCAAATTGATCAATGACCTTGAGCTCAAATCATAACCAAAATCCTCGTTCAAATAATTCTCATATAATTTCGAAAGAATCTCTGGAGTGTAGGTGACACTATCTAAGTTGGTCTCGAAAAAGCAAACAACAGCCTCCAAGGTATGATGGTAAACGACTGGATGTGGATCATTCAATAACTGGAGAATTACACTGTAGATATCATTAAACCCTATTTTCGTCTTCTGGTAAATCTTTGCCAATGACCAAACGAAAAATCCTCTCTTGTATGGGTCGGAATCTTTGACTATGTCATTTATGTATTTGTTGACCACTTCGATAACTGCTTCCTTCGGCATCAACATACTCAACAAACCGACTGAATCAGAATTGATGCTCAAAAGATGAGAGTTTCTGGTCTCAATTTTTGAGAGAATGTCTGAAATGATCTTCACTATCTGACTTTCTAAGGCATGCTTTCTCTTCACACAATTAGACAAAAGACCATGGATTGCTATTGATATGTTAACTTTTACAGCTTTCATTCTCAAGAGGTCTGGCGAACTACTAGTCAATGAGTTTCTCATCTGTTCTAGTAAAGACGACTGAATCTGAACACTCAAATTTGGGAAAACAAGTTGAAACAATTCAATAGATAAATCAATCAAGCAGGTAAAAATGGGTGGAGCAAATTTCTGATAGACAGAATAGTTCTGGGTCAAGTAAATGTTTGGATCGTGATTGATACTATGGCCAACGGAACTGAAAGCTAATTTCTCGAAGTAATCAACCCAAATACTGAAGTTATTTTCCAACGGAGACTCCAACGCATTTGGAGTAGACAACTCATTCTTCGAGGTATGAAAGGTATCTTTGTATTTCAATTCATCCGTAATCCGGTCAACAAATGTAGTGGATGATATGTGTTTACTCTTATCCAATGTTTTGGGATCATCCTTTATCAACAATTCGTCGATATTCGAAGAAATGCCTTGAAACTTACTGGTGACACCGAAGCTATAGTTATAATCCTCCGTAAGGAGTAATACATCTGCATCTGAATCTTGCAATTTTCCTGATCCAGCGCCTGATGATTTATTCTTGCTTTTTTCTGATAAATCCGAATTCATGACTCTGCTAAAAATTTTTGAATCACTGAATGTTTTCATCAAAAAGATCATCATGTTTGAATTAATATCATTCTTGAGGAAGACTGCCAACTTGGTAAAACTCTGTAAAATGACTTTTTTACTGTAAAGAATCAAGCTGATCAATGTTCTTTCATTTGTCAACGTAAAACCATTCGAGAAATGGATATTACTGACCATAGTTGGGTTATAGTCACCTTCATTGAACAATTGACTGTTCAAATTGGTGTATGATCCAACTTCAGGTATATTGCTTTCCAAATATGTCACGTAATTATAGGATTTTGCCAATAAAAATTGAATTTGCTTGAGTGACTCAGGGGATAATTCAACAGATTCAATGTAGTTCAACAAACATACCAAACTGAAGTTTCTCACTTTCATATTATCTATAATTTCTAAAATTTGAGAATCATGAGCTGCAGAAGTTAAGTTCGTGCTAATGAATTGAGAAGTCAATAAACCTTTCCAAAAAACTAGGAATTGGGATGAGTTCAACTTGACAAATTCTGAGTCATTGTAGAAAGTAACCAAAGATGATAAAATGATCCAACATGCCGAATTTTTGAGAGTATTGGCTCTATTGTTGGTATTATTATGCTTCAAATTTTGAGTACAGAAACTTAAGATCTTCATAATAAGAGAGTTTTGAAGAAGGATAGCGTCTGTTTGCTTGATAAGCGACAGGAGAACCAAAGAATAGCTAATAAGCTTTGTTGAGGTTGCACCGGAGATATTATCATCGGAAGGGACTCTCTCAATTTGGGAACTTGATGCACGCAAGTTTGAAGAACTTGGTCTTTCCCTGTTTTCTTTTCCATCAGCAGACTTGTATTCCAAGTCTACCATTTTGAAAGCATGCAAGACGATCAAGTTAATTTCAACATCATTCACTTTTGTATATAGCAACAAAGCTTTAAGCGCATAATTTCTTATGTATTCATTATCGTTAACAATCAATTTGAAAAGAATATCTTTAACGAAAGTGTTTTCTTGTGTTTTAGATTCCTCGCTTTCTTCTTCTTCGATCGATTTGTTCAGATCAGCATTATCTTGCAGTGGCTGGTTCTTGAATTGAATAACAGAATTGAAGTTGATACCAAATGGCGTCAAAACCTCAAAAATATACAAAAGAAGATTTGCTTGATATGAATTATGATAAGGTTTGATTTCCTTTTGCTTGGCTGCTTTTACCTTGTTCTTGGATGACCCCTTCCCCTTGAACCCAAACAAAACTGATTCTCTCTTCTTCGTGGTGCCAACTGGTTTTGCAGTACCATAATCGGCATCCAAAGTAGATTTATTGTAATCCAAATTAAATTTCGAATAGATGTAACCAGTAAGTATCTCGTAACATGAAGAACCAATTTCTTTTATGAGAAAATCTATCACAGCTGTCCAATGGATAAGAACTTTTATCCAATGTTGATTTTGAACGTGAATGTTGACACCGTTTAATTCTCCGAACTTGGATAGTATGCCATCAATGATAGTTGTCAAGTTGGTAGACAAGTATTCAGGATTCTGAAATTGCTCTAGTTGGAGATAAACTATTAATGTTTGCACAATACTTGATTGAAGCAATAAAGTCTCTAAATATTGATTGATCTGACTTTCACTATCATGATTTTGTATAGTATTTCTATCTTTCCTGATATCTAATGTTATCGAATTATTTTCTATGTCTATCAAGGTCGATAACGTCGAATCCCAACAATTAGTAGCCGGAAGGGGATACTGGTTGAAAAGATACTCAGTCTGGCTGAATTTTCCAGTGGGAACAAGGTTGACTAATAAATTGGACAATAACTCTATACCTGCAACTCTAATCTCTTGATTAGTATTTGATAAGCAAAAATGGATTATTTTTTCATGAGTGTTCAACAAATTAACTTGAAATACATTCTGTTGTGACATAATTGTTTCAGGTTTCATTTTAGAGCCAGCAGAAGTTGATGAAGTCGATAAGGCCAACAAAGTTTCGTAATTCGTGGATATCGCCAAAATGAGGAGATTTTTCAAGACCAAAATATAATTCTTTTTGATAAGAGTAGTTGAGGTGTCATCCAAAGATTTCGAATCCTGGTACAACTCCAAAGAAATATGTGGATGCGTGATGCTTTTGCAGGTGATCTTTAAAAGCTTTGCTTGGAATTTCTCATCGATGTCCAACTTCGTGGCATTTTTGGTAATGGAATTCAATAAATATATCAAGGAGCTGTCAATTGAAGGATTTTTTTTTAGGATCTTATAAATTTGATTTGTGGAGAAATTGACTAACGATCCTAAAGAATTTGGAAACGTATCAAATAAATCGATCAAAATTTTTATTGAAAGCTTCGATATCACAGACAATTCACCCACATCATTAGTTTGGAGATGATTCAACAAGCTATTGGTGAAATCATGAACTTTTGTAGTCAAGCTAGAAAGAATCAAGACAGCGCATCTAGATAAAAGCTTATACACATTAGAGGAATAATTATCCTCCAAACGTGTCACTTGGGTCTCATCAGACTTAGTTTTTGATTTAGAAGTGACTTCTGTTTTGTGAATTTCGATGATTTCGGTCAATTGACTAAGGTACAACCCCATGTCAGCTTCTGGTGTACTTTTAAGGTACGAATGAAGATCCACCAAAAAATTGAAGAGTTCGCTCTTCTTGGTCCCCTTTCCAAGTTCAGGAAGAACAGGAGCACTAGTCATGTTGATTTTGGTGTTTCAATGGTATGATCCTTATTCAGTTTCAAGGTTGTTTGTCCTCAACTATAGTGGAAGTGTGATCAGTTGGACGCGGAAGGTCCTGCACATTCTATTGGCACCTACACGATTTAGACGTGTGAATGTATTCTGTTTAACAAACATATGAACAATAGGTTCTGGTGTGGTATTACAGAAATGACTCTATTAATTTTATAAACCTATGGACAATTTGGGGATTGGAAATAATTATGTAAATTAATTGAACCGTGAATTTGTAGTCTCTTATTTTAGGGATGAAATCACCTTCCAAATAATCGAAGTTTAGATTTGGGCTTTTCTCCAATTTCAATAGTTCTTTCTGGATTAGGCGAACCCTTGATAGGTGACAAATCCTTCGCAATGGACCTGGGTCTATGTTTGAATCCTAAATCCTGAGAATTCTCATCGTTTTGTTTGGATTCTTTCGAGAACACACTACTGGAACTCCTAAAACTCGACAGTTGACTTACTTTTCCGTATAAATCAGTACTGGAAGGTGACGGCGTCAACGAGCTTTTTCTTGATTTTGGTTCGCCATTAGTTGTGTGAGTATCATTGACAGCAATGGCATGTTGATTGGTGGTTGTGGTGGTAGACGGAGACTTAAGTCCTGACGTGGTGGAATTTCGTATAAAACTTTGAACTTCGTTTGTCAAGTCCTGAAGCTTTTTGAGCGAGCTAGACTTCTTCATGTGTGGCGTAAATTGTTCTGAGGTGGGTGGTGGACCAGCACTTAACACCTCACGCATACTAATAAACAGCACATCCGCATCACAATTATCGGTTCTTTGTTCCAACACCTCAATCCTGAGAGTGAGCTCTTTTACCTCGTTTTGATAGTTTGTAATGTAGAGTTGTTTCTCTATGCCTGCCTTTCTTTCTCTCTCATAATCGTTTTCTACGATCGCCAACTTTTCTAGTAATTCGTTGTTGAATTGATTGGCAAGCTCAAGTTTATGCGAAAGCAAACGATCATTAGACTCCATGCTATCATTAGCTATTTCTATCGAGACCAAGTTCTGCTTCAACGAAGTAACTTTGTCATCCAAAAGTCGTATCTTAGAGTTATTTGAGTCCTGTGCCGCATTCAACTCCTTGTTCAATTGAAGTATCTTAGCTTTCAGTTCGTCGAGCTCATTCTGCTTGATTTTGAGGTTTTTTTGTATGTTGACGTTGTTGGCTTCCAATCCTTGCAATTCTTCCTCCAAAGCCTGTTCCAACTCCTTACTGGATTCCTGAAATTCATTCAACACCGTCTCAAGCTCGAGCACTTTTTCGATGAGTTCATCTTTACTCAACTCCCTGAGTATTTTCCGACTATACCGTGTAGGTGTTAGAGGAATTTCCGCTCCTTTCACTGGTGTGGGGCTGTCCATTCGTCAAGTGATGGAGTTGTTCTTGCAACCTGCTAGACTAGACCATAACATTGATATTGAGTAACGCACGACACGTGATTCGTTCCAAGTTGTTGGATATGCAGGACCAAGATTGTGTATTGCACTTATAAACTCAATTAAGAAATAGGATACGTTATCAATTGAGGGATTAATTCAAAACTTTATCTTATGCTAACCATAAACTAGACGAAGAATGATAGGAGGATTGAAGGTTCGAAAAAAAGGTTCAATTTGTTATTCTCTCACGCCTCAAATATGAACATCGTTATCTCTACGGAAAATTGCAATATAAAATGCTCCATAATTTCCTAGGATAATTCCCTACTGGCTTGAGTTACCTAGGATCATTAAATATACCTAAGCGGGCGACCCAGCAATCATACTACCAGCAGTTATATCATGTCTTCCATCTTAAGCAGCCCTTGGTTACTTCCATTCAATTTAAAACCAATTCCAGAGGTTAACATCTTCCCTAATATCTCGATTTTCAACCGTGTTTTGTATGTATTCGACACACAAAATACCAATGTCTACATCAAATTTCTGCATATTAACGCTGATATTCTCTCTTACGACGAACTAGCACTACTTGACACTAAGTCGTGTGTGTTTAGAATTTCTGAGGAGAACTACATAGTCGTTTTGAGACAAAAGGGAGCAGAAAATAATTACACTCTTTTAGGCTTACTTTCTGATAGGTATGTTACAAAGAACGACCTTCAGCAATATGGAGTAGCAATACGCGACCTCAATGATTATAATTTGGTTCAGTTAGATCAAATATATGATCATAATACTTTAGGTTGTGAATTACTAGTTGAATGTGCTCAAGCAAGAATTGTGAAACGTTTTGATCAGTACATCTCACATATTAGAAATCTTGACAATGGCTCGTGATTAGAGGTAAAATACATATTATCAAGAAACGTTGGTCATCCCAATAGACTGTAGGCATTATCGTTGTTTACTCTTGATATACGGCGCCTTATTCGTGAGAGAACAATCACGACACTCTAGACATCATGAGCTACTGATTAAATATTTTTACAGTTAATATACTACTAGTGAATGAAACATATTCTAACATTTCAAAAACACAAACGTGACCATAAAATCAACTGCTAGAAATTTTATCGTAGAATTAGTTTATTGATTGCTATTCGAGTTTTTCTACGTGTAGGTGATACCATACATATACATGTCATCAATATTTCAGATAGAATGAATGGTGCCATAAGTTTTTGCTCTTATAATTTTATTACATCTATAAAATTTTATAATGTTTATATAAATTTATACTGAAATGAAATTATTTAACCACTAACACATTGTCGTTTGTATAGGTGAATGTTTGTTTCCAGATCAAAAGTACGTTTTTTAAGGCAAGCAAGGCCCTCGTCACAGTCTGCGTGACTAGAACAATCAGAGCCTACACCACCAGCAGAAACCATCGATACGAGTAAAATTGTTAAGAGCAATTTGCTAAGACTGAAATAATTCATTGGTAGGTAATAATTATATTTCATAGTTGTGTGGGTGAGGAATAATTTATATAGACGGTAATTCCTCCTATCTTCTCTCATTTGGTGTATGGAGAGTATTAGATAAAGTTACGTTTATCCCTCAATCGATTGCTTATCTTTTTCCTTCATTCCTCTTATCTCTACTCATTTGATATATCGATACTATTGGTTTAATCTGTTCGTTTATCCCTCAAATGATTGTATGCTAATTTATTAATAAATACAACTACTTCTTTTAATAATACTGAGTATATAGTGCAATACACTTTTTGGTCCTGCATACTCAACACAAGTTCGATACCAGGTATGTTTATGGGAGAACTACGAATGTAAAATTCCAATAAAGAAGGTGACATCAAAGGAATCTAATTTATTGGGGGTAATGTATTGAAACACTTGGAAAAGATCCACAGCTGTCTCCTATGATACATTTAAGAATTTATAGAACCCAGAAACCATTAATGATGGAAGCACAGGTTAAGATTATCCAAAAATAATAGTATGCAGTATCATATTTGACGAAAAAGTAATGAGGCATGTCAATACATGAACGCAGACCATTGGTTTTAAAGAAAAAGGAGATATCATAGACGAATAAATATCGTGTACGGATAACCTATCATTATTGGTCCAAGCCGAACATGCAAAGAGAGGAGCTTCGGTTCAACCGGAAATCAGTTTATAAATAACAGCGTATATCATATGAAAAACTGAAGTGCAAAATTGGCAGCTAAAATTCATTTATGTCTTTACCTGCTCTAGATACTTCGTAATCGATTAAATACCTCAATAATACAACAAGTACAAGATATCTTTTTAGTGTCTATATTTTGATTTAGTTCTCAGAACTAAAAGATCAACTCATGTATAACGTAAGCTCGGTAGTGCATGTTCTGGAGTATTCGCTGCTAACAATTAATTCCATCATATCCTTGTTAAAAATAGTTAGAAAAACTCAAAATTTTATAATTTACAGAAAGTTCATTATTGTATCCATTATGAAATCAAGTATTTGCTGTCTTCTTCGAACTTAAATCCAACTGACTGTCTTTGTTATATGTTCATTGACATCGAATACTACCATTAGTAAATATAGTCTCGTGTGCGTAATAATCAGCACGTACTTTTCAAAATGTCATCCAAAGGGTTACCCGCTATTACAAAGTAGGGTAACACTCTGTTGACTGCAAAATGGAGGTTCAGCAAGAAATAGGTGGAGCACAAGCACTTCTCCAGCTAGGATCCAAGCTCAAAGATGGTGAAGAAGAATCCGAACTCAATATCAACGGAATCGAGACAGGTAGAACAGCTGAAATAGATGATGACGGTGACGATGGGATGGATAGAGACAATGAGAATGAACGGGTTCACTTAGATGATGACGATTCGAAAGCAACAAACCAACTGATAAACGATGCTGTTGAAGCAGCAGTCATGCGATATGTTGGCGGAACTTTGGACACGAGTGGTAATCGTAAGAATAAACGCAGACTCAATCATGAAGAAATAATGAATAACATCAATGACTTCAATCAGTGGACTGGTTTTTTGGATGAAGATGTTACTAACGAAGATTACAGTTATTCAAGTGACATTGGAAAGGTGAGACCAGGAAAAAGAAGAAGGGTAAGTCATGAGATCGACCCAGAATTGGCAGCTCTTGGAACTTCTGAACATGATCAATTAGTTGAAGCTGCAATCATCGATGCTAGGGAGTTAACTAGACATATTGACACTAGCGAACTAAATGATCATGTGTCCTTGCAAAACACTTTGGGCAATGTACCATCTCATCAAAATCAGCAAGTTTTAACTTCGAACTCCTCAATCCAAAACCAAGATCATGGATCTGATTCAATATCTGCGATCACTCAACTTGCTCAGGCTGCTTCATCTTTATCTGGTGGAATGAGAAAAACGAAACCAGGCCAGAAGAGTAAGAAATCCTCGAAGAGAATTGACGAGGGTTTGATAAATTATGCAACTGGGGTGCCTGACCAACAACACGAAAAATTATCAATAAAGTCAAGCTTCAGTCATCTCAATGATGTTGAAGCTTTGGTAGAGGAGGCATCAAGCCGTGCTTGTACTTGGTACAACTCTCTTGGCGATAACCAAGGAAAAGGACCTCGTGCGTTCGCACCAGTTGAAAGTAATGCAGTGGAGCATTTCATTTCTGGTTATTGCCATTTATTCAAATGGACAAGAGAAGATATATGTAATAGAATTTGGTCTAGTGAGAGAAAAAAAGATACTTTTTGGGAATCATTAACTCGAGTCTTACCATACAGATCTCGAGCATCAATTTATAAGCATGTTAGAAGACTGTATCATATTTTCGAAGTTAGGGCTAAATGGAGTAAGGAAGACGACGAGTTTTTGAAAAAGTTAGCTCTTGATCATGAAGGGAAATGGAAGAAAATTGGGGAAGCAATGGGCAGAATGCCTGAAGATTGCAGAGATCGGTGGAGAAATTATGTCAAATGCGGTGATCAAAGAACTTCACATAAATGGACTACTGAGGAAGAAAACACTTTAAAGGAAATTGTCACGGAAATGTTTAGTAACTCTTCAGAAAAGCAAAAGGGTTCGCCGATAAACTGGACAATCGTAAGTGATCGGATGAATGGCCGCAGATCACGGATTCAATGTCGATACAAATGGACAAAGTTGGTTCGCAGAGAGTCTATGTTGCGGTCAACATATATGACTCAAGAGGTTAAAATATGGCTATTGAAGAGATTGGAATTGTCTGGTTTCGAATCGATAGAAAAAATTGATTGGGATTATATTGGCGAGATGTTCCGTAATGAAAAAGTTGGTATTCCCGAACTAGACTTTGACTGGAACGGATCCGACTTTAGAGCTGCCTTCGAAAAAATGAAGGCAGAGGTCAAAGACAACAGAAAATTATCCATGCATGTTCTTTTGCAAAGACTATTTGACGAGTTCTACAAGAAAGATCACACTAAAAGTCTTGATCAAACTCCTGTGGATCTGCATCTTATTGAGAGTTCGAGATTAAAACCACAGAGCCTCAAACAAACAAACAACCAGAAGCAATATACTGGGAAGTCCCTTGAAGACGCAGAGGTGGATCACAATGCCGATCCAGCGAGTATTGCAAATGCCGCAGTTGCAGCTATTACTTCGGGGGTTGACGTTGAAGAACCACAGCAACAGGAATACAGTTTGTGGAGATAGATTTAGTGTTTCATTTGAAGCCACTATTATGTATAATATGAATAAATGTTAATGATACAATCTTGTATAATTGTAGAAGCAATCCGCTATGTTAGTTCCAGATCCATTCGAAACTGAAAGGTGTACTTCGACTTCGCACGACCAAATATATATTAGCGATCAAATTGTACTGGTAGACCTTATCATACCTATGATTGACTACACTCCAAACGAGGATAAATTACTATCCTATTATCACATAGGAACTCTCAGTCCAACCAGTATACAGCAATTAAACTTGTCGGAACATGACCAATATGATCCCGAGGAGATCGAACAATTATCTCAAGATGAACAGTTCAACATTCTAAACGAACTAATAAGCACAGAAACATATACACAATTGAATGATCAAGGTCATTCCAAGGCGGATTACGAGGATCCTTTGGTAGGAAGAGGTTCTAATGTCTATGAAACATTGATGACCAAGAAGATCATTCTGACATCATCCGATCCTGAGCTAGGTAATTATCTTATTTCGTCGTCCCATTTCAATTCTAAACAGTATTTAACAACTATCCATTCCCAAACCCCCATAGGAGATCTCGTGAATTCATTGCATTTTCTTGAGCAAAACATCAAGAGTCAAACAACGGAGTTGAAAGGTGTCATGGATTCCAATTTTTTGAAGTTTGTCAATTGTAAGAATTCTATTGACGAGATCTTGATCGAATTCAAGAATGAAAAGTCCAGATTACAAAAGGAACGTGAAAACTCCAAAATTTTTAATCCAAAGAGACACCAACAACTTTCAAACGCGAAAAATTTGACACTTTCTTCAATCTTAGAAGACTCAATAAATAATCTAAATACGACTTCTTCGTTGATGATACGGCCTATCTTAGAGAATAAGTTGAAAGAGAACAAGGTTCAAAAGTTGATTGAATTCATCAAGACTCACGAGAATTTCTTTGATTTACCAAGCAAACTTTGTAATTACATTTCCAATCACTCGCATGATTTATTCATTGAAGACTACAATAAGTTTTTAAGCGACAAAGAAGAATTTCTCAACTATCAAAGGAATAAGTATTTACGTGATTTGTCAAAGTTTGAGAAAGAAAAGGATGAAAAAGGCATTGAGTCATTGAAACAAGAAATACTATTGATCAATACTTCGTTACTCAAAGTTTTTTCTGAAGTTGATAATATCGTTGAACAATACAAGAAGAAGATCTTCAAAGAATTGTTGACCTTGGATTATGAAGTGAGTGATAAAAACAAAACGAAATCATTCCAAAGTACAAACAACAA
Source organism: Suhomyces terraborum (assembly GCA_030582495.1). Classification (NCBI taxonomy): domain Eukaryota; kingdom Fungi; phylum Ascomycota; class Pichiomycetes; order Serinales; family Debaryomycetaceae; genus Suhomyces; species Suhomyces terraborum. Next base: position 69,373 of record JAKTXJ010000026.1, on the reverse strand, counting down.
GTTCCTTTCATTGATTGATAAGTTGTATCAATTAGACGTTGAGAATAACCAATCAAATCCCATATATGAATTTATGTTGAACCAGCTTCAGAATATAGACAAGGAATTAGACTATCAGATATCAAAATTTGATAACAAATTCGGATTGATGCAGAAGAAATTGAATGATTATATCAATTCCTTGCCCGAGATCAGAAAAAATGGCTCACACATCAAATATATTGCTGATAAATATAATGAAATTGAGGATTTCTTGGCAACCACTTCAAATGATTCCTCAATAGAGAATTATATTCAATCATCATTAGATAAAAGATATGAGGATCCCACTGGAACTGATCTTGTTCTGATCTTCCAAAGCAGTGAAAACTTAGATCTTTCTATTATTAATGAGACATGGTTGATTTTGAATAATTTCATAAACTACTTGAACGGGCTCTTCATTTTAAGTTTGAAGAAGTTTACAAACAACTACAAGCATTATAAATCATTTGATATTGACAGTGATGGCAAAATCAAGGTAAAGTTTGACGCATTGATAGAAAAGATCAATGTAATATTGATTACTTTATTTGAGGATGGTGAAGGAAATAGTAATCAACTAGAGTCTTCTCCCGAGAATTACAAGCAATTCTTGCCCAATTTCACCAATTCGTTATCCGCTGTACATTATTTGGGAGGTGTCAACAAGAGATTGAATCAGTTTTTAACAAATCTTGGTGAATACGCTGGTACAATCGGAAACTTGACTGGCAGTTCAGACACGAACAAGATAGTCAAAAACTTGAGAAACTGCTCGACAAAAATCAACCAGAAGATATTGGAGGCGATATGTGCTGTTTGGGTGAACGATTGCTCACAGTTTTATGATTTGGAAAATTGGGAAATAAGAAACTTGAAGACTAATCTGGTAAATATTGGGGCAGGACCAGATGCTTTCTCAGAAGGCTCTTTTACGAAGTTAATGAACGTGATTGAATCTTATCAAACTTATATCTTGTTAAAGCTCAAACTGCTTGTGACTAACAAGGAGGATTATGATTCAGAATTCAGGATTGTCGCATCATATCCTAGCAAGAGAATTTTGGTAAGTATCGAGATTCAGTTTATGAGAAGTCTAAACATTATTATTGATTCTATCATGAAAAGATATAGTATTGAGAGAGGTCAAGACAAACTCGAAGAAGGTACCTATAAGGTGCTAACGATGAATAACTTTGATAAATTGTCGAGGGCAATTTATCCTCGCTTGATTCAAAAGTTTGATACATTATTTGAGAAAAATATACTGTCTCAAAACCTCAAATTGTTTGCTGATATTGACAAGGCATCATTAACAATATTTGATGACATATTGAACAAGGAGAAGATTTGGATTACTATCAAGGTAAACAATCACTTCAACACACAAAATGAGAATAATTTGAAAACTTTGAAAGTCGATGGGTTCATTTATGAAGTGTTGATCCATTTCGTCAAATTAGTCCATAAGGTGAAACCTATCACAGGACCAGAGATTTTCATAAATGTCGTGAACGAGCTCCAAATGCATTTGATCAAGAATGTCTTAGATTCCGTTAGAAGCCATACCACACTTAAATCTATTGATTTGGAAAACTTGAAACTTGATGTTAACTTCTTCATGGAAGTGTTTGAAATATCAAATACACTTAAATTCAATGACCAGACTTTCAAAATGTTGGAAATTTTGTTGAATTCCATTGAAGAAAGAACGGCTGGTGATGGAAGCATGTCTAAACTGAAGTTTAAGAAGGTACTTGAAACCAATTTAAGAGATTCACAAAGTCAATTTGGTTGTTTTTAGCTCCTTGGAATAAATATTACTACCATTATGTACATTTTCTAATTCATTTACCCGATACATGAATTCGCTATACAAATTAACAAAAATTATCAACTAAAATTTGACCCCAGATACTCCATACTTTCCCCCTCCAATGGTTAGGTAAGAAGCAATTAAATTAAACGGAATTAAGTAGAAGTAGTATCATACTCCCACGTGAGTTTCAAGGACAGCATGTTTATATATATATGTGTGTGTGTGTAATATTATGATGAACAGTTAAGTTCACCTATGCTGCCTTTGTTCAGAGGAAGATGAGATCACTTGAGCTCAACCGCTTTACTCTTTCCAGAATCAACTGGAATGACTTCTTTGTGGCTTTCGACAGAATCGGAGTTTTCTTCCAATTCAATTTCTTCACCGATCTTTTGCTTTCTCAATTTTTCGAACAATTCTTCTTGTTCAGCCTTAGACATGTGCTTCTTACCCTTGATGTAGTACATTGGGTTCAATTGCTCCAAGGTAAGGTTCTTGAGGAAAGGCAAGTGACCGTGTCTTTCTTCGTAGAACATCAAGGCAAGAGCGATAATAACTGCAATCCAGTAGACATTGTAGGAAACCACAGATCCAACGGAAGCAGAATTTTGCCATCCCAACAAAGCATTGAACACATCCCAACCATTGTCAGTTTCAGGGTTGCAACAGTTAACGTGCCACACAGACTTTGCAATATCATAAGTTCCTGGTCCGGAACCGTTTTCAGAAGCATCACCACCAGTCTTTTGGTTGAAGACGTGAGATTCGAAGTACCAGATAGCCTTGGAGAACAAACCAGCAGAGATCAAGTATAAGATACAAGTGGAGAACACCAAGAAGATTTGCATGGACACGGTAGAACCACCATAGTACAAAAGGAAACCAACAAGCACACCAGCAATAATACCACAAATCACAGGAAGTGGGAAAGCAGTAGCAGGGGAAGTCAAACCAACACCACCGACGAAAACGACTGCTTCCAAACCTTCTCTCAAACAGGTGATGAAAGGCAAGATGAACATACAGTACTTCTTGGTCAAGTATCCGATTCTGAAACGGTCTCTCTTGTTCTCAGGAACTTTAGTCAAGGCAATGGCCAACTTGACTCTCCACTTTTCTCTCATCTTATTGATACGCAACATAGCGATACCCATAAGAGAAATCAACAAGGTAGCCAACAACGAGAAGACACCTTCCCAGATATCTTCAGACTTGGCCCAAATATCATTACGCAAAGTGTAGAAAGTTGCAATAAATGCGGCACCCAAAATTAAACAGAGAACCACACCAGCAATGGCACCCAACCACACCTGCTTTCTTAACTTCTTGTATATTCTTGGGTCATCATTGGAACCTCCTAAACCTTGCTTCAAGAAAGCAAGAAGAACTGAGACCACAACGATGGCTTCAAGCGCTTCTCTAAACACAATAAAGAAGATCTGTACGTTGAAGACCTTCGCCATTTTGGAGGGGGAAGAAAGTATGCCACAACAAAGGGTGTGAAGGGTGTATATTTATACTGGGCTAAACGTACGCCCCTACTCAGTAATCTGATGGGGATGAGATAATTTTTTGCATGCAAGTAGCTCTTTGTTCAATTAATTGGGTGTATTTTTTAATCCCAAACCACCTTCAAACTCGGAAAACTCCAATTTATTTTCTATTTTGACCTAAACTCCATGCATACCAGTTTAAATCCTCCAATCACAGGCCCGACGATCGCAGGCGGGACTGCTTATAGTTATCAGATTCATCAATTAGGCGCACGTTCATAATCTGGACGGCTCCGTTTTTTTATAGCCAATGAAGATGTCTAATGCCCCCGAGACGGCGGAAATTTTTTAGAGTTTGTGTTGGTCTATTGGCTGGAACCATGCAACTGGGATCCTGTGTTTGAAAAATTTTCCACACATGATTTACCAGGCACACTTAAGTGGTTTCTGTACGCTAATGACAACTACCGGCGACTCCTGCATAACATTGACAGTGCCAAGCGCTAGTTTTAGTTCAGTAGAAAGATTTAAATATAAATACCAAGGAAATGGGGATTGAACGAAGACATCAATAGGTGGGCCAAGATTTTCGCTCACCATGGTCTAGGAACCACACTGTAAATTGGGCCAAGGGGAACCGGCCCACTGAAAATTAGCATGGTTGGGGCTCAAGTTCGGCGACTTCCGCTAGAAGGAAAATCTTATTTGTGGGTCCTCCGGGATAATGCCGCGTAGATGCCCTGTGCTTGAGACACAGGCACACAACCATCTAGCGAGCCACGTGACTCGAGGAACGTTTTCACGTGATGGAACTTTTCACCAAATGGTTTCACATGGATCCCCTACCTTCTTTCACGTTAAGGGGCCATTCGGCATCGATAACTGCCGTCGAGACACTTCTTGGGCCATACAATGAGGTTGCATCACTGGATGCAGACGGATGGGTGATCCACTGGAACTTACAGACGAAGAGATCGCTCCGAAAATGGCGTGCTCACGACGGTTCCATCGTCTCCCTACAACCCCTACATCCCCATAAATTATTGACACAAGGGAGAGATTCTACACTCAAAATATGGGATCTTTCAAAGAATCCCCAGACAGACCCTGAACCTGAATTTCTCATGCCAATCAATGCTCTCAACTTCTGCAATATTCAATATAGCCCTCCGCTACTTTTCACACCAGCATCGATAAATTCAGAAAATTTTGATAGTTATAGTGTCGCCAAATCTTCTGAGGAATACCAATTCAGTCGTCTTCTTGCAAATTATGATGTATACTCATTATATTGCAAGAAGTTTCCGAATCAAACTTCAATTTCTGATCCGGAGTCCGGTAGAAATGGATTTGGAATCATAATGAAAATGATTTTTTTACCGGAGAAGAGTTTGCTTTTTTTAGGGTATGAATCTGGCCATGTGATGGGGGTTAAGATAATAGCACAGGATTCGGGATCAATTATAGATGTTCCCAATGCTAGAACAGTGCTCAACAAAGATCCCTCAGTTCAATTAGTGTATTCAGACTCGACCCACTTTCCTAATCCAGTTATTTCCATGATCGAAAAAGATGATTGTATAATCTCTGGCTCTACGAATAAAAAAATCGTGTTGCATAATTATGACGAGAATTCATCAACAATATGCAAGGTCACAAATACTGGAATTCAGGTAATTCGATCACTCGATGGTGTGATGGTAGTTGGATACTGGAATGGAATAATTGAAGGCATTGATCCGCTGACCAATCAAGTTTTTTTTAATATTAAAAGAGACCTACCAAGAGTTGGGATGACATCAGACGTAACGAAGGCTGCAGAATCCACATCAGCCCAACAAAAGACGTTCACCAAATTGACTAGCATTCAAATAGTCAAGGTCAGACAAGAACCACAGAAGAGGAAAACTTACAAACTGTCGATCAAGGAAAAGAGGATTCCTCTGAATCGTGGTTCCATTATAGTAGCTGGTTATGAAGATGGCTCAATCATTGCTTTCAAGTAGATCTTACGAGTTCCGGATTGTAATAGAATCATGCCTTTCGACATGGGGTATATATGTATTATAGACATAAACAAAAGAAGGATCATTAGAGTAGGATTCCAACAACATGTTTCAAATTTCATTTCGGTAATGGTATTGCAAGGCATGAAAATAAACACTTTCGTTTGTTCTTTTTTTTTTTCTTTTTGTAGGAGTTTTCTGAATTTTTTTTGGTATTTTTTTGATATATGAGCTTCTTAATTTGAATTCAATAAGAATGAGAGATGGAGGAAAAATTGAAGATAAATTGTAAAAGAGACGGAAATATGCAAGTGACCAAGACTTCCACGTAAATTTGAACTTTAGATCTTATGTTCTGGGATTGGACAGTAAGTAACATCAGTACAACCATATTTCAACATGCCATGTATCAACATATTCCAACCTTAACACCATGTACTTTTTCATTAACATTAGCCTTTACCATTAAATAGGGATTTAAAATTATTGATATCCCATCAAATTTATCGATAAACTTCTAACCTGCTAGATGAATACCGAATAATCTGGACTGATGACGTCCATTAAACATTTTGCAGGCCATCTATTCTAAGTGTTCAATGCAAGGTTTAAGTTATTTGGCTCGAAAACTTGAGAATTTCTCTTGTTGTGATTGTTGTTGTTATTGTTGTAAGATCTTCTGTTGAACTTTTTGTTGTTCGAGTTCGAGTTCAGATTGCCATTATTATTGTTGTGGTGAAAGTTATTTTGTTGGCTATGCTGATTTCCATTATGGTGGTACTGGTTGTTGTTACTATGATTTCTGTAACTTCTAGATTGGTTATTATATTGATTATGTCCTTGTTGATTGTTGTAGTTGGTATAAGGATTGAATTGATAATTCGGATTGATATCATATGCGATATCATTGTTCGAAGGATTAGTAGGTGGAGTGGGTGTTCTAGGTTTATTTTCGTAAAAGTTTCCTTTATATTGCATTGGGGCTTGATTTTGACCTTGATTTTGACCTTGGCCCGGGTTTTGACCTTGACCATGACCATGACCATGAACTTGACCTTGACCTTGACCTTGACCTTGTTGATTCATACTAGGTGTAACATTGGGTCTCTTTGGCAAGGTCAACTGGGTGGGAGTAGTTGGAGTATTCAAATTTGAAAAGTCTGGTCCACTCTTTGAATCAAATCTTATAGAGTTACGCTTGCTCTTTCTTCTTCTTGATTGAACGGTGTTGCTTCTAGAGATAGACGAGGTCTTTGCGTGACCAAAGGGACGACTTGGAGTATTGCTGTTGCTGTCGTTGTTTGAAGGAGAGTCTACCAAATCTGGAGAACTTATCAAGGTGGCTTCTTCATCGAATGAGCAATTGTATAATGTTTCATTTGACTCATTCAAAAACTCTTCTAAATCGACATCTACCTTCTCGTGTTGAGATATCTTTGCTTGCAAGTCTGGGTGTTTGACAATCAAAGCTTGAACCGTATCAACACAGTCTTGAAGAGTGGCCTTTGATTCTTGTCCATGAATTCTGGATGCTTTGGCTAACCTTGTCAAGAGTTCTAAAATGGTCTTGTTTTTGTTGACATAAAGGTGATCCATGGTCTTTCTCTTGTTTGATAAACTGTCCAAGAGAGTATCCACATCTTTATCGTTGTTAACCAACTTTTGAGACAAAGTTTCATATCTCAGGGTATTCTCTAATTTGTAAGCTTCAAATTGGTTCGTCAAGTTTGTCACCTCCTTTTGATAATGCTTCTTGTATTCCACCTGAGAAGCAATTAACGCGTCATACGCAATTTTCAATCTTTCATATTCAGCGGTGGATGTAGAGGATGATTCTTGTAAGTTATCACATCTGATACGTAAGTTCTTGTTGCTTAATTGCAAAGATTCGTTAGACGATGACAACTCATTATATTGGTCCTCCAAATCACTGATACGACGTTCTTTTCTCTTCAACAAAGCGTTTATCATATCATTTTCATGCTTGGCATTTGCTAATTGATCAACGAATGATTCATTCTTCTTTGCAGTAAGAGTGTACTTCTTTTTGTAGTCGTCACTGGAGATTCTTATTGACTCTAGCTCATTCTTCAAGCTATCTATTTGAGTATGCAAAGAGTCAATAACTTTAGAAGTATGCTTGTGCTTCACTGGACTGTTTTCCTCCATTTTATTCTTATTCTAATAGTTCTGGATGTTAGTAATTGGTCGGTTGTCTTTGGATACAAAGAAGATAGTCGAGCATGAAAGTTAGCTTGAAGAGGTAAATCCTCAAAATTAGTAATTAATCTTGTCCTTATACAAAAACTGGACGTCATATCCAAGTTTTATCTATGATAAACAAGGGGCAAGGTCCCCCCTTGATACGGATCAGTTGACAGCTTCTTGATTCAAGCTAGATCATTCAAACCTCACTCGAACCAGACTTGGTATCTTGGGGAGCTGAGAGCTTCAATTAGTTATACATCAATACGTACCACCTCGATAACGTCTTAACGACTTATAAGAGAGTTAGTCTCGAATCAACTATCTTGGTTGGAGGTTGAAAAGAAAAATTTAGACGGTGACATTTTGTGTTTATCTGCTACATAAAAGTAAACACTGCGACATTCTCCACGCACGTGAGGGGATCTACAAAATAGCACTTTCAATGAAGGTACATCCATACTACAGGTTCCTAGCTTGATCATCAAGTTAACTCTACCGGAATCCAGTGTAGCAGAGACCTGCCCAAGGAGCTCATGGGGCTGTGTGCTATTGTAAACGCTCTGACTCCTGGTTGCAGGGTACCCACTGGCACCAGTCACGTGACCGTGTTTGTTGATGAAGCGAGCACGTGAACAGATTATGAGAGGTTTCTGTTCCTGGAGGATGGCTGAGGTGACAACGTGACTCTGGAATTGGACATGTGTTTCATTTCTCTCGACTAGTAAGACGTCGCCGAACGTCTTTTGTGTGTTGAATATGAAGCAAGTGTAGCGCCTATGTGTTATCTGGAAGTTCCGGCTATGCTCCAAAATGACAGCGGTCACAGTTCTGGAAACGCTCGGATCAGGGTCTTGGGTGGTTTAAATTACGTAACACGAGTATGAAAAAAATGATTCCGCCCAGGATCGAACTGGGGACGTTCTGCGTGTTAAGCAGATGCCATAACCAACTAGACCACGCAACCATTTCTGCCTTAAGCAAGTGACGGTCATCAAGATATCGATACTAGCAAAATGAAGCTATCCTGTGTTAAGGCAAGATCACAATTGAGAATGTTACCCGCTAAACCGCAGACCCCAAATTAATTCAAAGATACAAGGGTCTCGGAGATTTCAAGTGAAAGATGATGTAAATCCTATGAATGATGCAAAGATCTTCTTCTCATCTCATACGTGTCCACAATTTACTTTGATGTGGTGAGAGATTCTCGCTCTGGTGTTGTATGTTCGTATTTCGTCGTATAAATCTATATGCCGTCTTCTCACAGAAACTGAACGTATGAAAACTGTCTGTTGAATAGTTGAAGACCATAAAATGTCCCTTATCAAGAAGTCCAAGGTGATCTTGATCACAGGAGCAACCTCCAACCTAGGCTTGAATATTGCATACAGGCTTATGGAACAGATCCCAGCCGAAGAGAACATCACGTTTATTCTCACTTCAAGAACGTTACCAAATGTCAACAAGGCTATTAAAACTTTGAAACAATATGCTGAATCCAAACAATTGAGGAAGGGTCAATTAGAATTTGACTACTTGCTTTTTGATTTTGGAGACATGGTCTCGGTGTTATCTGCGTACCACGAACTCAGCCAGAGATACACCCACATTGATCAATTCTATGCTAACGCTGCCCAGTCGATCTTGGTTGGTGTTGATTGGCCCATGGCAATCCATATGATGTTCACAGACTTCAAAAGAGCCGTCATGGAATCAGATTACAGAATACGGAAGTATGGTATTGTAACTACCGATGGTTTGGGATTAACTTTCCAAGCCAATATTTTCGGTCCTTACTACTTCATTCATAAGTTACAGCACTTATTAAAGGGAGGAAAGGTGATCTGGATTCTGTCGGTATTAGCAAAAAGCGAATTCTTCTCGTTCAACGATATGCAGTGCGTAAAGAGCTCCATGGATTACGAGGGTGTCAAGAGAGAGCTCGATTTGCTTATTCTTGGGACATACGAAAGATTCAACAAAAAAGGCATTCTGATGCACTTGGTGCAGCCAGGTATTTTTGTTTCTGCACTCGTTTCTAGAACTTTGAACTACATTTCGTTCATTGGAATGTATATGATGTTCGTGATAGCCCGGTCATTTTGGTCCAACATCCATAACATCTCTCCATATGTCGCGGCAAATGCTCCAGTGAGAGCAGGACTCCACGACGAGCCTCAGAATTTAAAGATCGGTCTGGCAACAACTCGTTTCGGCTCTGAGTATATTATTCGCGAGGAAGTTGACACGACTGGCTCAGAAGACGTGGTCGCCTATTTTGACAAATTGGTTGAGGAATGGGACGACAAATTCAAGGATCAGATAGTCAACACGAGACAGCCTGGTCTTTGAATTAAAGATTAGATTACATAGAAGAAATGATTTTTTGCAACAGTGCGCCGATTTTGTAGTGAAGATTTGTTTCGCGACTGGAGAAAGTTAGAATTGACTGAGTTATCAAGTTCTTGGTTATCTAGTCATTAACCATATTGCCATCTGTGCTGTTGAAGCTTGAAACCTTCGACACTTCGTCAGAGCATGGACGCGTTAGACTCGTAAAATCAAGTCCGACAATCATATGACTCTCAACATACCGGACTCGTGTCTTAAATTTTCACATCGTATCTTGACGATAGATCAATATTATTGATGTGAAAAGCGCGTGATATGCGCGCTTTCTCTCTTAGTGCGGCTATTTTGTTTCACTAAAGAATTTCCCGTCAACGCGATTGTTTGAGAAATAAGTACCTGATGTTCCCCTGATTTTGATTTGGTTCATTTATTGTATAAATCTGGCTTCTAGTATAATCAGGTTCACTCTCAAACCTTTATAATTACGGTAACTTACCAAACCCTTCTGAGCCTTTCTTCAATCAGATCTAGTCACTCGCTGCTAAGCATCACCTCATAATTTGGATTGCTAAGTCACCCAAGCCTATCCGCCAACTAAATTTGGCCATTCCATATATGGGCTTTTTATCATCGAATTGATTCTTTCATAATATGCTGACACCTTCGTCGATAGCTTCAGTTACAACGTTGCATGATGCAAAGGTTGCTGTTGTAATTGGTGCCCACTCAAAATTGGGGTTGAATATCTGTTACCGCTTTCTCCTGCAAATACCAGAAAATGTCGACTTGACTATGATAGTCACTTCAAGAACTTTGAAGGGCACTCAATTAGCAATTTCTGCTATCGAAGAATATGCCCTCAAGAATCTCAATCGCAGTGGGAAACTCGAGTTTGATTATCTCGTGTTGGACTTCACTCAAATGCAATCTGTTCACGCCGCAAGACAAGACTTGGTAAAAAATTATACCAGGATTGATTACTTATTCGTCAATTCAGCACAAAATGTCGATGCATCATTGAGCTTGTCAAAACTTACGATTCAGACGCTTTCTGATCCATCTTTAGCCGTCAAGAACCCATCATACAGAAAACAAACTAAAGGTGACCTCTCACCAGACGGAATGGGATTGGTATTTCAAGCAAACGTATTTGGACCTTACTTTTTAGTGAGTTCGATAAGGTCACTATTGCTGGACGGTGGTCACCTTATTTGGATCTCCAATCCTACCTCAGAAACCGAATACATATCGTTTGACGATTTACAGCTCTTGCAGTCATCGATGCCTTTCGAAGGATCAAAGAGATTGATAGACTTGATGCATTATGGGACATATGAACCTTTGAGCAAGCTTGGAATTGCCCAGTACTTAGCACATCCCGGTGTTTTTGCCAAACCTTCTTTGGATTCACTCGTGGGAGCTGTTGGTTACTCCTACATCTGTTTCATCTTTTTCATAGGAAGGCTTCTTGGATGCGATTATTATGTAAGCTCTGGCTACGCGGCTGCAAATGCTCCCGTGCATTGCGCATTGAATGGCGCGAGGCCAGATGCTAAAATTGGCTCTGCCAGTTCAAAGTTTGGAGAAGAGTTTCGAACCGATGTGGAAATTCAATCGGTCGGATCCAGCGAAGTTGTAAATTATCTTGACAAACTCAGCCAAGAATGGAACTTGAAAATTTCCAAGGGATTTCAAACCAAATAATTACTTAATATGATATGATATGTATTATTTATATTGTATATTGCATGCAATTGCACCCGCATCCACTAGGACATTCGTAATCTGTGACTTCTTGACCGGTCCACCATTCAGATGCACAATCGGCATGAAGAACATGCTCGCAATGTGTACAAATCACGAGATTTTTGGTAACCATCAAATTGCAATAGACACAATACTTCAAAACGTTTCTCTTAGGAGTGTTCCAGGAATTATTCTTCGAACTAACAATCAGAGTAACGGAAGAAATGAACGGCTGATTGTGTACTTGCTTCCGCTTATTCCTCATACCAAATCCACACAGATGAACATCGAAGGGTGAAATATAGTTCTCATTTTTCATGGTATCAGAGTCAGGGTAATTGAACTTCAAAATTTTAATGCGATTGGTCGGCAAGCCCCATAAATAGAGCATGTTGGCATACAGCTCTCGGTACGAGCGAAGCTTATTATCATCCTGTGAAGACAATAATGGTAAGGAGTAGATATCATCAAATATGTCCAATTCATCAGTGTTGTACATATTTATCGAGACTGAAGGTGGCCCTCTCAATTTTTGTTTTCCTGTGGATTTGTTGATCTTCTGTGTTTGCTTCTTCTTCTCAGGATTCTTGTATCTCACTAATTTTTGCATCAGGGATGACGTTTTGGAGTGTGACAATTCCATGGAAGCACTCTTATCGAAAGGGAGTAGTGAGGTACTCGGCTGAATGTTCTTTTTCATGAAGCTAAAACGTTCAGGAGAGCTTCCCTTCAAACTTGCCATGTCCACAGAAGAACTAATCGATTTGGCGTAAGGTGCCCCCGAAATCAGCAGCTGATCCTTTTTGAAAACCAGTATGGAAGAGTTTCTGTGGTTGGAATTTATATATTCTTGAACTCTATTATCTGTACTGAATGAGTTATGGAATAATAAGTCAAACTGTTCGTGAGATTTTGAAAAGATCCGTTGTTGTTGATTTTCATTGAATTGCCTCATTGCAACAACAGAAGGAGGCGGTGGCATAACCCGATAAGGAGTGTGCACGGGAATATTGAATAATGTGGAATCCATTTTAACGTTAGCGGAATTCTCATATAAGATACATGACAACATTGCAAGCATTTGAATGTTGCCACGTTTCTCAAAATAAGCAAAGATTTCATTTATGAGCCAAGAATGTCCTAGGGGATGTGTACCCCAGTAAAATCGATAGTTTTTCCTCTGTAAATAATGTTTAGTGACATCAGAATATTGAGCTAATTGATTTATGAACTCATTTTCACGAAGTTCATCAAAATTGTTGTCATTTCTGGGATAATAATCTGGATTTAAATTTTCTCTTTGGATTTCCTTCACAAGTATGATCTCCAAAATTTTCCAAACATCACTGATGTCTTTTAATCCATGCTTCAACGCGATAGCACTATTGTATCTTGCTAAGTAATCTGGGGATTCTCCTAACACCCTGTATTCGCAAGCCAATTCGTATTTATCTGGAAGTAAATGACTGAAATCAAAAATGCCAACTATGTTCTTACTCTTTTTGTTCCTATATTTCTTCTTTTTACTCGTGCTAGCATCAGGAATCGATGACTTGTAGTTCGATATGGTTCCTCCCTGACTTGCAAGCCTGTTGAAAGAACCGCCTTGACCGTTGGAAATATATCTGTTTCCCAATCCCACCGAAGTTTTGAATAGTCCTGGAATTCTAGATCTTGCACCAACATCATCCTGAAGAACCTCATCCCAATCGTTCGCAAAACTGTCATCTGAGGATGAAGAAGACACTGATTCAGAATCAGAAACATTGCGTGAACTTACCGATTCTGACATACTTTCCTCCAGACTATTTTGGTAGTCTAGATTATTGGCATGATTTCTATGACTTGTTTTATGATGGTGATGGTGATTATGATGGTGGTGTTCATCATGTGTATTCACACTGAAACCCCCATCTGTGAATTTGAAAATATTAAATTTCTGACGCGCTTTTGTTTCATCTTCTTCGGTATCCTTTGGAATAAAAAAGCAAACCAATTGGCCCGTGGGTGACCATGTAGCACCACAACCTTTTGGTACTGGGGTAGAATCGAAAAAGGTCTTCTTAGCATTCAGATTATCGAACTTCAGATCAGATCCTGTTTGGTTTTCCAAAGAATCATTACTATGGGTCATATTATTATTATCATTCACGGTTGGTATTAAATCTGTGTACTCAGCATCTTCCTCACCGGAAGAATCTTCCTTATGATGATCAAAATCAGGTTGCTGGTTAATAAGATCATCGGCCCACCCTTCATTACCTATTTCAATGAAGGCTTCACCTTCCATTGAGTCATCATTTGCATCCCCATGAGATTCTTTCATTAACTCTTCATTGAGCTCGATCTTGTCACCCATCAAATATCTAAGGCAAGGTTCTAAGCAAAACTTCTTGAACTTATTGGAGTAAAATTGCGAAATATTGCTTAAATTCTTCAACATTTCCTCTCTCAATGAAGTGGATAGTTCATAAGTTTCTTCAATATCAAAATTAATTAGACTCTGCTTTTGGAATTTGGCCAATTTCTTGCTAGGTATAGGAATTTCAGACTTTACTTCCTCCAAGTAAGGATAGTTTCTAGGAAACTTTACAATTAGCCTTATGAAAATGAGCTTGTTTTCTTGACCAATTTCTTCAGTAGCAACAGAGCCGATGTGACTGTTTATCATTGTATTATTTGCATCACTTGTATCTTCAGCGTCATTATTTTCATTACTTGCCGAACTTATATTTGCCAAACTCGATCTATTGTGCTTTTCATTTGAGTCTTTCTCAGAAGCTCCAATGGTGTTTTCATCTTCGTTTGATTCCGTGACGTGTGTGTTAGTCTTGTAGTCTAATAAGGGTGCCGGACCCCTAAGACTTATCACTAACTCACCAGTTGAAACTGATATTTTCTCAAATCTGACCTTCGGAAACTTGTGACCCACTATACTTACCTCCTCACCCAAATTAGATGGTCCTTCATCTTCATCATACTTGTTGAGACTCGATTTTCTTTGCTCTTGTCCAGTTCTGTGACCCATCCTCACACCAGAAATCCAATCAAGATGGTTAATTTGGTTAACATGATGCCCACTATGCGTGTGCTTTTCTGCAATACGATATAGTGCTAAAGAAGAAAGTTCATCTCCGTTATTTCTTCTCTTGATATCATCTATCGTGACTGCTGGTTCGGTACAGTAAGTCTCATAATTGTACATATGTGGAGTTATTGACTCGCTTCTTTGTGGAGAGGGCAGATTTACAGATTTCTGATCTTCGTCCAGATCTTCGTCCTTGAAAATAGATAACAATTTGTTGTGAGATGGATGATAGTTCACTTCTTTGTAAAGGCCATCTTCATGTGGCCAAAGCTTCAAGTCATAATCTTGTGATGACCATGTAACCAATTGATAATCTTTCCACTTGTTCTTAGACTCAAAACCTTTGTAAGCTTCATGTTTTGTTCTCCACAAGAAGTCCTTCATCGGTCCACTATGACCCTTGAACTTATGTATAGCTTGACAATCCAACACTTGAGTTTCATTAGTTTCCAGGGCAGTCTGGTATGCCAAATCATAGTTGGCAATATGTATTGCATCTTCACCTCCTCTTAACGGCATTATTCCACAGGATTTATCAGTTCCAAATGGAAGCGAACGAGCTCTTGCCACAGGAAAGTCTGTTCTAATGACAACCGAGGGTTTCAAAGATGATTCGCTGTGGGAACCATCAAAAAAGTTGAAATTCTCTATCATCTTGTTTGCTTCGTTTGATTTCAAATTCCAGAATTTGACAGTGTTATCGTTGGAGCACGTTATGATGTTGGAGGCACCATTGCTGAAATCTAAACCATTGATTTTTCCATTATGTGCTTTTGCTACTTTAATCAATGGTAAAGATCCCTTACGTGAATCCCAAATATAAAAAGCATTATCGTGACTCGAGGCGATTTGATGCGGGTTTTCGTGGTTCCATTTAACTTGGGTGGTTCCAGCTCTCCATTCAGCCCATTGAGCTACTGGTTTGCGGGGTGCACGCATATCCCAACTCAAAATGAACGTATCGATTGAACATGTTGCCAATACTTCTGGGTTGGAGGGATGAAAATTGATATCGGTAATAGCTCGACTATGACTATGCAATACATTCACTATGGCGTTTGTAGAAGGTCTTGCAAGATCCCATAGCAATGCTTTTTGATTTGATGTAGAGATACACCAAGAGGGTTTCGCTTGGTTTGGTGACCATTGAACATCTGCCACCTCCCAAGATGTGATATGATGTAGCCAACGTGGAGTTGTAAAAGGATCATCGAGATCAATGATGAAAAGACCACGGCGGCCAGCCAATACTGCGTCTCGACCGTTAGGAGATAATGACATGGCACCAATTGCACCATCAACTCTTAACAGAAGAGCATTACCGAACGTAGTAGATTCATTTGGATTAGGTACTTTCATTGCATGTATAGGTATATCGAATTTCCCAGTTAATTGATGGTATCTTATGTAATTTTTATGAATGGAGTATCAAGAATCCGATTTGCTCCAAGCGTATATCACTTAAGAATCTAACTGACTATAATTTTTAACCGTCGACTGCTTGCAGCCTAAGGTATTAGGTATGAACTTAACTATTACAACAAGCATAGTGTAAGATACTCGTAATTTGCTTCGCACGACCTCATAACTCACCTGAAGGAAATTGCAATTCGAGTGCAACACAGATAATCATGAGTGATGAAAGCAAGTTCCGTGATGAGGATTTAGATGAGGAATTTAATGACACTGAAGAGAGAACTATCGAAAAAGAAGCGTCCAAACAGGATTCTCAAGGTCAAAATCCCTCAGAACTGAACGATAAGCAAGGACAATCTGTTTCATCGGCACCAATAATTCCAGACCTCCCAGAACTCACCAGAAAAGACAAAACTCTCAAAGAGGTTTTGAACTTGATGGAAGGAGACTTCGCTCCTATTATTCCAGATGCAGTTACAGACTACTACTTAGCAAAGAATGGATTCGAATCTTCAAACGTCAAAATCAAGAGATTGCTTGCGTTGGCTACCCAGAAGTTCATCACCGATATTACACAGGATGCTTTCGAATATTCGAGAATCAGAAATTCTTCAGCAGTTTATAACTCTTCCAATCCTCAAGTTAGAGCTAAACTTCTTTTGCAAGGCCAGCAGTATGCAAATCAACAACTGATTACCGGAGCTGGTTCAGGAGCTGGCTCGGCAGTCGAAGGTCAAACAGAACAACAACAACCATCACACTCTGGAAGTAATGCAGGTAATCAACAAGGAAAGATTGTTTTGACCATGCAAGATTTGAGCAGTGCCTTATCTGAGTATGGAGTCAACACCTCCAGACCAGATTTCTACAGATAGATTTGTATTATAAGGAAAAATTTTCACTGTGCAATGAAAATTAAATGTATTAAGTTATACTTCACCAAAAGTATCACGTAGAGATTTATAATTCTTTAAAGCTGGCTAATGTCAAGTAGAAATGTAGAGAATATTACATGCCACCCAAACCACCCAAACCACCCATTCCTCCAAATTGACTCATCATCTTTTGCATCATACCAGGATTTTGCATCATTTGTTGAGCTTGTTGCATCATTTGTGGATTTTGTCTCATCATCTGTTGTGCTTGTTGGATCATTGCAGGGTTGTTCATCATAGATGCCATGTCTGGCATCCCACCACCAGCTCCACCCATCATATTCATGGCTTGTTGCATAAAGTTTGGATTTGACTGTGCTTGTTGCATCATTCTTGCCATTTGTGGGTTTCCGGCAAGACCATTTGGTGAGCCTCCTGAGGCGGCCATGGCACTCTTAGCCATAGATCCCATCATTCTATGTTGTTGTAACACCATTTCGATCTCTGCTGCTGCACAACCAGAACCTTGTGCAATTCTGATAATTCTAGATGGCTCTTTGGTGAAAATTCTTCCATCGCTATCCAATTCCTTTTGAGTCATTGAGTCCATTATATAAATCATGTTCTTGATCTTTTTCGAGGTTTCTTCTTCACCAACTTGTGACATGATGTTGGAGAGTCCTGGGATCATTGATGCTATATTTGTTAAAGGTCCCATCTTGAGGAAATTATTCATTTGGTTTTGAAGATCTCTAAGGGTGAATTTACCTTCCTTGATATTATCCATAGTTTGCTTGTGGCCTTCGTCATTTTGAAGATCCAACGACTGAACGTGTTCGATTAATGATTGGATATCTCCGATTCCCAATAACTTGGATATGAAAGTTGTTGGTTTGAAAGTTTCAAAATCATTAACATGCTCACCAGTACCAATAAATACAATTGGAGTATGAGTGGCTGCAACGGCTGAAATTGCACCACCACCTTTGGCATGACCGTCCATTTTTGTCAATATAATAGATCCGAAATCAGAACTATCCTTGAATGCTCTAGCTTGAGGCTCTGCGGCCTGACCAATTGCACCATCCATAACCATGATAGTCTGTGTCGGCTTGATCATATTTGAAATTTGCACCATTTCATCAAAAAGAGATTGCTCTTGTTTGTGTCTTCCTGATGTGTCAACAATAATAATATCGAATTTATCTGCTTTAAAAGTAGAAACACCTTTAAATGCAATTTCCACGGGATCAGTAAGATGGTAGTTACCATAGAATGGAATATTCGATTTGATGGCATTTTGCTTCAATTGGTCAAATGCACCTGCTCTGAAAGTATCCGCACAAACGAGACCTACTTTGTAGCCTCTTTTCTTGTACCATACAGCTAACTTGGTACAGGAGGTTGTTTTACCAGCACCTTGAAGACCAACAAGCATGATAACATGGGATCCAGAAGATGCGTTTGATTTCACGATCTTGGTCTTCTTACCATTGATGACTTTAGTAGCTTGAGACTTCGATTGACTTATTTTTTTGGGTTTCGGTGGCTCCTCATGAGAATCCACAAGGCCACATAATTCATCGTAAATGATCTTTTGTAACTTTTTACGTTTGTTGGCGGCAGTCTCATTCTCCTTCAATTCTGTGCCGACCTTAGATTTAATGTTATCCCTAAGCTTGACCACAAGCTTGATGTTAACATCAGACTCCAAGAGGGCGGTGCAAATGTTTTTCACCATCGCGTTGATCTCATCTTCGGATGCAGAGTTCACTGATGAGAGAGCACCTCTCAATCGAGATCCCAAATCAGCTAATACCATGATGATTCTGATGTATTGATGCCTTGTGCGCTGGTATACTTGATAAGGGCAATAGTGTTGGAAAATTTTACGGACACTACTTTTGCGAAAGTGCACGACATCAGATCGTGACCATATGAGAAGTGCTGTGGGGTAGATGACGGTTACAAGAAATGTTCACAGTTAAGAACGCTTTGTTAACTTCGTTCAATTACCAGTTGGAGATTACCCCTAATAAGACTTATTGACACGACATACGAAAATGGATTTATTTCGTAACTACCACTATCAGGTGGAGCTCGGACAACCGCTCCCTATCTGCAACAATTGAGCCAACTTCTTAGCCACAGCCCGATTCGGCTAATGGAACCAAAACCTGCGTTAGTTCCTCTGTGACCCTGACACCGAAACTTCAGAACCTTAATGGATACAAATAATCGCGGTCTGAAATTTTCATATCAAGGTACTGTGGTGGTCAACTACAAAGATGCGATCAAATTGGAATTGATTGTATTTTGTGAAGTATGAGAAATTTATACCGTGATGAATTGAAATGATGATAAATGATATGCAAGGATTTTAGTGAAGCAACACTAATTGATCAATAAGGCTCAACTCTTGTTCCAAATTCAATCTAGTGTGCTCAGGTTCAAGGTCCAGGTCATGCAAGTCGAAATCCCAAAATAAATACTGCTTTCTGTGTGCAACGGATTTCGGTGAAAGCGTTTGTCTCTGGCTAGGAAGAACCGGTACTGAACTCTTTGACTTCGTATGTGTAATGCTCTTTTCTGTACTGTTGTGAGATTTAGGGGTATCTAATGATCGTTGACTGGGCAAGAAGGCTAAGTTGATGCAATCGTAGTTGAATTTTCCTGAGTACGGAGATTCTGACAAATATTGGTCACAATATGGCTTTCTAGACATCACCGCCTGCGGTTGTTTTATGTGCTCCGAGGTGAACATCTTTTCGATGTCTTTGATGCTTTTGGAGAATATTTCATTCTCTAACTTGATTCTTTTGAGCGATTTTTGAGAATATGCTGTGGTTGGAGACGTCACCGTGCTAGAGCTACTGGTGTATAGAGATAAGGAATCTTCTGGGGAGCGTTTCATGACGAAGTTGATTGATAATGAAGAACTAGACAGTCTAGCCAGTAGCCTGTCCTTGAGTCTTGAAGAGAAGTATATGAATGTTGTAACGAAAAAACTTCACCCGAAAATGCAATCTCAAGTGAAGTGTAATCCTGGCAATCATGTAATATATTAAGGACGTGTAATGGACGGCAAATAAAAAAATGCTTAGATGCGCAATAAGATAAACAAGTGAAAAAACATTACAAATTTAGATAAACAGTAAATGAAACAATCCACACTTGAACACAATAAGACACGAGTTATCTTATCCTGGGATTTTGGAATTATCGCGGTCATCTCTGTATTCGGGATAATGCTCCGAATGTCTTAGCTACACTGTTGAGTAGTTACCATTAATGATTGTTGCCTAGGTGAGCTGAATATGACTTCAATCGTTTCTTCCAGATCTTCGCCTGAGGCTATACCCCACCTGCACCTGGTAATCCCCACTCATATAAGGCCATGCCTGGCCCTACTCCCCACAAATGATCGCTCTTTCTACTAATATGGCCATCGCAATATGGGTCGACCAGTAGGCGCAACTATGGTGGTGGCACTCAACACTTTTGGAATGACTGTCATCTATTGACAATATGACATACATGAAATTCGGCAGGTAAGATAAGGTTTCACAGTTGCTAAACCCTAATTCATTCAGAATTGTGGTTGTAACCGATAAATACACCATAAGATTATGTCCGAATTCTGTAGTCTCTGCCGAACTAGGTACAATCGTCCACTCACTAATTACCCGGTGTGGGGGACTAATATTGGTGAGCTGTACATTTTCAATTGTGGTTAGTTTCCACGCGATAATGATGGTTTGAATATTTAGCATAACCACAACGATAAGATTGATGCGCGGGTTTTTCTGATCCGACCTCCTTCGGTCTTCGGATGGCTCACCGTAGAGATAGAGTGGCCAGTGGGGAAATCTACACTGCATGAGATGAAATCTGGTGGTAAGGGTTTTCAGGAAGCTCGTAACTTGGGTTATGATGATTCGTTTCATACTGAATTGCGCAAATCCACCTAGTTGTTGCGCTTTTGCAAATTGCTCTCCACCTTTTTTGTTCTACATATTGACATTATAATTCTTCGCATATACTAAATTTGGGACGCTTATCACGATTCCACACGTGTGCCACAATCCTGAACAATCCTTTTGTGGCAAAATGTGCCTTTTTGGGAGTATGAGAAGGTATGTCACGGTAGTGGAGACTTGTGCCCTGATAATTTCTAAAAATCTCTCCACGATTTGTATAGATTTGCAACTTAATCGTCTTGATACAAGGTGGACACTTCCCTATTTAGGTCTCTCTTGAGTGTCTTGAGCTCCAGATCAATCTCTGATTCGTCGATCTCAACTTCCTCTTCATCCGAATCATCCGATCCAAATTCGACTACATTGTCCTCTTCAATAATGTATGTATCGTCGTCCTCCTCATCATCGTCTGAATCACCAAAAACATACACGATCCTAGTGGATTTTATTGCAATTTCATCGATATCGGTATCATCCTCGCTTCTCACTCCTTCATATTCCACTTGATCTATCAAAAGATCAAGTGAATCATCTCCAGAGAAGTTGTAGTCTGAATCGGAGTATTCAGATTCCGCTTCTTCATACTCTTCCTCGTCAAACGTCCCGATAGTTTCATCAAATGCAAGAATGTCCTTCATTTCCCCGCGATACTTCGCAAAACAAAATAAGCCTAAGAGCATGAGTGGTAATTGAAGCTCTGCTCGTTGGAAATTGTGGGATTTCGATGATACAACATGGCCTAAAACATACATGAAGATCGAAGCCCCAAAGTATGGAGTTGGAAATGAAGCAGCATGGTGGAACGCTCCTGGTGATCTCTCATGATGTTTGAACAAATCATAACGTAAAGCTAACCCAATAATAGAACCGCACGAAAAAATCTCGTGAGCTTTCACAAAAATGAAAGAATTAGCCGATTCAACTGACTTCGAATATAAAATTCGAAGGGCTGGACTGATGGGGAATCCATAACTTAAATAATTTTGCTCAAGGATAAGCACGCTTATTTCTGTAATTTTATTCAATTGAAATGCTCTGACCATAAATGCAGCAATGTTGAAAAGAGCAAAATTATAAATCAACCAATTCGTTTGCAGCTTATCATAGTCTGAGTTCAAGATTGGATTGTGCAAGTAAAATAGCCAAATGATGTATGAAGTGAATGGAATCAAAAGTAGCGGTTTTTTATCCACAATGATCCCTGAATAATCATCCGAAATAATAGGTGGAACACTTAAAACTTTAATTCCTTGGTCGGATAAATACTGACGATACTTTCTATTATAAGAACCATCTTGTGAATCGTGACCCAAGTCTTCCGATTGAATATTCTCTATTGAACCAAGCGGAAGGTGAGCATCTCGTGATACAGTAATCTTATAGCGCTGGAAAAAGATAGTGGAATCCTTATTCATTAACTTTGAAAAGCGACGAGTGAATCTAGTCAACATGAAATCAGCATTGTAGTAAATCGAAACTGAGGAAACCAAAACAACGAATATTTCTCTGTAGAAATTAGCAGTTGAAAGACCGTAACTTTTGCAGAATTCTGTCCACAATGAATTCAAAATAAAAGCGTAACCAAAAATTAAGTGACTTGGCCATTTGTTTGAGAATTTCAGGTTTAGCAATGATTTCAAAGACGTGAAAATGTAACGTGAATTGTCGTTATCAGTGGGATCATATAGAACGCTCTCGGAATCAGTACTAGGTAATTTTGAATTACGGGGTAATGTCAAAGTTGAATGAGCTCCTATCAACACACTAAACAAACAAGAACTCAAAGTCACGAATTCCGCGATAACACTAGGAGAAATGTTATTAGCGTAGGCGTCAAAAAGGTGAGATAAACGGTCTAAAAGACTATCGAGCCAAAGCGCACTAAGTGCTTGTTGACCCTTCTCGAAAATCATTAATGGATTATTCGCAATAGTTCGGATCAAAGAGAGGACTGTCGAGTTGGACATTAAAAAAATTGTGTTTTTGTTGACATTTGATAGGTTTTTTGATAGGTTTCACCATGTTCACGTGCCAGGGGGCTAGTCAATCCCGTGGCAAGCTCTCATTGGTGGAAATCTTTTTTCGATTATCTCTGGCTCTGTGGTGAAAGAAACGCATTGACGAGGTAGTTAGTCACGTAAGCGCGCCCGAAGTCAGTCCAACATTTTGAATCTTGTCATCCAAATTTCCTGCGCGAATATTGTTCATTTTTCATATATGCAGAGCCAGAGGGGAACTTTGGCAAGGAGGTGGAGAGAATTGTTCTAAGGATCAACAACATCGGATGGTAGTCACTCACGATGAAGTTGCATTCATCTACAGAAGAAGAAGTGTGATATCTCCAGGGAAAGATAAATACCAATGAGAATTCAAATCACGCTTCGTATCACCTCATCAACGCCCCTCGTGTTCTCCAAGTCAGCACTCTTCTTTGAATCACCCTATTTCTTCGGAATTATCTTTTTATATCACCAAATATGTATGGAAGCACATTTCCGTTTTCCATCGCTTTCCTAATTAGTGATTTGGGCAGTGTTTTTGCGTTTGTGTCACTTTAACTGAGGTCAGAAGTGGTCAGAACTCCCCCACTATGTCACTCGATGGACGCACCGAATTTGAAATTCGACTGGTGATAAATATAAATACTAATCCATCTAGTAAAACGTAACTCATCACATGAAGGCTAACGAAGAAAACAACTACGTATCCAGTGAAAGTATGGAGGTCAATACTCAGGCACAAGAATCACATCCTAATAGAACTGCGACCGAGAGTCTGCACAAATTGCATAAATTAATAAAGAAGACCCTTCATAAATTCCAAGCGCCAAAGCTAAATAAGATTGTGACTCCCAACGACGCAAATATCAGGAGTACTCTCAAGCGATCAAATACGGACATCTTTGAAAGATCCTTAGAAGCAAATGCCACTTCAATCTTGACCAACTCTGAAATACCTGTACATTATACCACTGAAAATTATACAAATCCCATCTTGGACACTTCCACAGAGATCTTGAACAATCCCAAAGTGAATATGAGAGACATAAAACTAAACTGTTATGGGGAAGAAGTGAATAGTTGTTGTTCTTCCCCTGAAACAACAATTTTTGATGGGTTAAATGGTAATGTCTCGATCAAATCACCTACCAAATTGCACACGAATGATAGTTTACAAGACTTCAGGCCTAGGTCTCGTTCAATAATCAGTTTGTCACTTATGTCGTCACTTGATCACGAAATTCGGGATTCTGATGGATCGAAAACTCAAACGGCACAGTCTGACGTAGTCGAACCTATCACAAGTACCACAAGTAACAACGAAGCGAATAAAAACGAAGAGGACACAGAAGATGATAACTTTAATACTATTGAGTACTATTCGTTCGCGGATATGATAAAAAACGAAATGGATCCAATGGATCTGAATAATCCACCATTTCTAAACAATTCTGAGTTGGAGATGCCTAGACGAAAAGGAAGTTGCTACACAATCAGTCTTAAGGATTACATCGGGAATGTATAAGTCTCCACCAATCATTACATAAAATATAAGGTCTAAAAGTAACTTCATCTCTATCACTCTTGTTGAAGGGATAACACGTGAGTCTCACCTCCAACATGCGTCACGCGTGAAATTTGTATTTTACTGTAAACCCCTTTGATACCTTCGCGAATTCCCTAATCTATTATGTAACTCTCAGAAAAATTTTCAAATGTGACGATCCACTGACACGGTAAATAAGCACAACTGTTAACTACAACATCGACCCACCTTCAAACGAAATTATTGTCCTATCTAGTGTTTTAGACGTATAATACAATCCTTATCACATATACTCATAGCACCGGTCAATTACCCAAAGAGACTGCAGCATCGTTAACTCTCTGGCTCAACCCCACCCACTCCTCAATTCATCCACTCATCCTCAATTATCACTTCCAGGGTAATAAACTTCTCGACGAGCAATATCGATCCATATCAATTCCATCCACATACTATGACAGAATCCTTGTTTGACACCAAATTCACTTCCGAACCTACCGTAGAAGGCAACACTAACATTGAAACCACCTTGCAACCAAGAGAGAACAATGTTGAGAACACCAATCCATCTATTGAGGAAAATGCCCATAAACCTACGTTATTAAGAGAGGATTCCATTGGTTCAGTTAACTCAGCTGATCAAGTGGAACAATCCACTTCCTTGCCCAACCTACATGACAAGACCAACGTTTCAGCATTGATAAACTACAGAGTATTGGTATCAGCAAAAGAATCGGGTTGTCTTATTGGTCAAAATGGGCAAGTCATAGACTCAATCAGAGCTGAAACTAACACCAAGGCGGGAATTTCAAGATTACAACCAGGTTCTCATGAAAGAATCTTGACTGTTAGTGGCACCTTAGATGAATGTGCGAAAGCTCTCAGTTATTTTGCTCAAGCCTTATGTAACTCATCCATTGAAACTTACAATTTCTTTCCATTGAAGCAATTATCTGCTAATCCGTGCATCGAAAATGAAACAACGATCCTTAGATTGTTGATACCAAATAGTCAAATGGGAACTTTGATTGGTGCCAAAGGATTAAGAATTCAACAAATTCAAAGTCAATTCAATGTTTCGATGATTGCTTCCAAATCATTTCTTCCAGGGTCAAATGAAAGACTAGTAGAATTGCAAGGATCTGTTGACAATCTATATGACGCACTCAGAGTGATCTCCAGATGCTTAATTGAAGATTTCTCGAGTATTGTTGGCACTAACTACTACATTCCAAGAGGAAGTTCGTATAGTAACAACAGCGTCAGTAGTCTTAAGAGTACTACTCCCTTCAGGAAGTCGCAACATGTCACCACAATATCCCTCAGTTTCCCAAATGAAATCGTGGGTGCTTTGATTGGTAAAAATGGATCTAGAATCCAAGGAGTAAGAAAAGTGAGTGGAGCAACTATCGGAATTTCTGAAGAAGTTGAAGGTAAAGATGAAAGAATCTTCACTATCTCTGGTACTTCTCATGCTGTTGAAAAGGCAAAGGGGTTGTTATATCATAACTTGGACAGAGAAGAACAAAGAAGAGCTGATGCTGAAAAAAATTGAAAGCCCCGATTACAGCTTAGTTTCGGTTTCATAATGTATCCTTTTAATGCATAGTCCATGACCTTGTTGATCAAATCAAGTTTGTTATTATTTCATTTCATTAAGAACTCATCCCAATGATTGGGCAATTTAGTAATTAGCTGTTATTCTTTTATGTTTTTATTATTTGACGTTAACTTAAGTTGGTCTATGAAGGGGTTTTTGATTTTGACAATTTTTTTCGTCTACACAAGTTGTATCAAAAACTACTAATCTATTTTCTTATTTGTTCTATCCAAAATTCAGTGTGACGTGACCGTGATTTTTTAAGTAGAATGTTGCCTTTTGAGCAAAATATAAGTTTATATTTGCTATCTCAAAGTTGTTGAACTTACCACGTGCATGAATTCACAATTGAAGATGCTAGCTTTTCTAAGTATAACTTATCGGTGGAACTGAATCCGTTATATTCTAAGCAGTCCAAATCTAAAACTCCAATCGTTCTTCCGTCTTTGACTAATGGTACCACAATCTCACTTTTGGTTTCGCCATCACAGGCAATATGACCTGGAAATTCCTCTACATTGGGAACCAACTGTGTGCTTTGTGATGAAGCAGCAGTTCCACAAACACCCTTTCCAAATTTAATCACTTGGCAAGCAACTTTACCCTGAAAGGGACCCAATATTAGTTCCTGTTCAGCATCTTTATTCATAACATAAAATCCGGTCCAATTAACTTTCACGTTAAGTGAAGTGTAAGCGTGCCAGAGCAAGGACGAGCAATTAGCCAAATTGGCAACCCAGTTTGACGTATCCACAGACAATGCTTCGTATGAGTCAATCACAGTTTGCAAGGCCTCTTCCCGAGAGAGATTGAGATCGTAGTTACTGTAATCAGCATGGTTAACCATCTTGTAAAGAAGTAATACTTGTTTCGTAGAAATTTTGGGTTCCGCACAGCTCGCTTACAAATTTCGTCCCTATCGCTAGCGATTCAGCTGGTAGTACAACCAGATTGATATGTACAATCAAATACCCAACGACTTCCTACTTTCTACTGAGAATTTCTATCAGTGAAGAGAATGAATGTAGAAGGACTTCATCATATCAGAGATAACTACGATAAGTTTTTGAAGTTTCGGGGAGTCAAAAGAGTTAAGAGAAAACACCATTATTTGTCTCAGGTTGCAAGAAATGAATCATGGATAGACTCAATAGGTTCTGAAGACATCCCCCAATATCTCCAAGCTACACTTTTCAATCAACATAGAAACTTTGAGCCCATGTCAGACACTTCAGAAGATGGGAACGAGAATGACTTCAACGATGAATTGTCAACTGAAGTATTAGGAACGTATAGTCCAGAGTACGACCAATATTTTAATGATATGGATGCGGACGAGTTCTACAATAATAGACTATCTGGTACAGGAGAACTTGTGGACTTTGAATTGTCTGCCAAATTCCAACGAATATTTCATAGAGAGACTAATAACTCATTGTCGGAAATCAATAAATCGGCTGCTTCTTTGATATTTGATGATTCGATGTATGAATATGTCTACGATGGGGATGAGAGTACCTGTTCAAGAAATGAAGAGATGATTCCTCGTGATGACACCATGGTGGATCCTTTAAGTGAATCTTCAAGATGGGAAATTCATGACTTTGTCACTAGTAATGAAATGAGTTCTAATTATGGGTTTTACGATCCCTGTGAATCTGTACTTGGCACTGATGATAGACAGGAGTTTACTTATCAGCATCACCTGGCCCCAGGAAGAAAATTCAGGGATCTGTTGAGAATGGAGCCCTTGGCAAATGCAAACTTATCTTTCAAAGGAGCTAAAAGATTTAAAAATAACATTTCTGCACTTATATGCGATACAGCTGGCAGAGAGTATATGGTCATTGCGATAAATTCGAAACTTCTGATATTTGAGTTTGATCCAATCACGAACATGCCTTATCTGCAACATAAAATGATTTGGGAAACACGACCTGATTTTACAACCACAACGGATAGGGTAGTATCCACCTGGCCGCAATATCCACACACAATCAATTTCTTAAGTTCTCACGAAGACTTTCAAGGCAACCGTATTTTGGCAGCTTGTACAGATGACGGTTCAATTTTAATCTGGTTTATACAAACCATCATTTCACACATGACCCAATTTAGTGGAGATTTATTGTCTACTCTGAATTTGTCATATCAAGATACAAATCGATTCAATGAACTAAAAATTAAACCAGATTTCATCATTAAGTTAGAATCATCGGTCTGGGGTTTGGATGTCATAACTTATTCTGGCTCAGAAAACGCTGTTCATAGTGTACTTGTTGCATCTGACAATTCGCAAAGTTTGACTTTGTTATATTTTGATAATTTTGACAAAAAGTTCTATCATGTGAAATCTCATCAAGTATTTCATAATATACCAGAAGTTTCTATAATGAACCATGAAACACGGCCCGATCACTCGCATGTGATTAAAGTGGCATGTGCTTCAATATCTGGTGAGCTTTTGACTTTTATTTTCGAATTTTGTTTGATAGAGGGACCGCGATCGGTCCTTCATGACTCGTACTTCAATGGTAATGAAATATACTACATTGATCCTTCAATGGCACCATTAGATGGGCGAGATTTGGTAAACCTTAAGGAGATTTATAAGCTGAGGTTTTTTAGTGTTAAATTTAATGCTCCTAAGGTTACACTTCGTGTTTTGTTAAAGGAGGATTGTTGGTCAGTAAAGCATATCGAATCTAAATTCTTCCATGATGTTCCTTCAATATCGGCTATTTTCGGTGATCCAACAAATGACGAACTTCAAATTAAAAATAGAATCACATCCGAATCTGAAATGCTAGGTATGACTTTTGATCTTGTT
The DNA here is from genome assembly GCA_030582495.1 of Suhomyces terraborum. Classification (NCBI taxonomy): domain Eukaryota; kingdom Fungi; phylum Ascomycota; class Pichiomycetes; order Serinales; family Debaryomycetaceae; genus Suhomyces; species Suhomyces terraborum. The sequence continues at coordinate 40,393 of JAKTXJ010000026.1, read as the reverse complement.
AAAATAAGCCACTTGGGTATTGCTGCAAATTGGCAATTTTTCGAAACACCAGTTTGCAAGATTACAGATGTCATCCACCTAGATTTGGAAATGGAAACCAATACTAATTCGGTTCGATTTACCGGAATTGATGATGAATATAGAAGGGTCAATAAAGGTATATGCCGGTGGCTCGAGAAAGTCGAACAAATTAAGAATAATGGCATAGACGAAGGACAAGAAATCAAATTGCTAAACAGGCCCTTTGACTTGTTGGCCGTCTCAACTACACATAGAGCTGGTCTATTTAGAGGTGATACCTTGTTCTGTAACGCGGCTACCCAAGACATTTTCGACTTCTCTGCTTCACCGCACGATGAAACTGAGTATAGCAACAGAATTTCAATCACTCACATTATTCCTGAGCTCAGCTGTTTCATTGCAGCCACGCAAAAAGGTTTAGTTACGATTTTCCGATTGTGTTGTCACAGAGGTGTATATGGAATGCGTCAAGAGCATATTTTTCCCAAAATACCTGAGTCTCCAGGTGAATCCTTTGGTGTTAAAACAATAATCGGGCTCACAGTTCGAAACAGGTCAGTTGAAGGCTGCTTGCGGTATATAGTGTACATTACTTACATTGATGGGCTGTTACTGGCTTACACAATTACGAAATAAATGATTCCCACTGGCCCCCAGCTGAGTGTGGTTGCAAACATGTAATGTCTTGTAATTCGGAGTCTACACAATACGCCCAATACTTTGTCCTGTACAATACTTATCATGCTAACTAAATCACATTTTATGACCGCGGGTGTAGAGAAGCGCGTTTTGTGTTCTCACGATGGCGTAATAACAAACAAGCTTTGAGAAAACCAAGTTAGTGAAAACCATAGAGCAGCCACAAGCTACTTCAGGTGCCTCTAAGCATGGACTTGTTGAATTTGGGTTACAAGTCCCGTAAAACTGGAATACAGCCAAGACAAAATGTATCAAAGGATAGATACAACATGGAAGATATCGACGAGTTCTTTTCTGATGAAGAAGAAAGAAAAGCTAGGAACACACAACAACATCAAGGGGTATCTCTTGATCAAGGATCCAAAACAAACGACCTTGCTAAGTCAACGAAAGGAGCGGGCCACAATTTGACTGCAACACCGAAAGACAATATTGATAATGTTGCTAGAATGATCAACTTTACTGATGCAGAAGCTGCCTCTTTTAACTTATCTCCAATCCTGATCTCATCAAAGTACTCTACGAAGAAGAAAAACAAGAAGTCGCCACTCAGATCACCACTACCTGAAACGACAGTTGGTATTCAACATAGCCCAGAGATAAACGATAACGATTTCAATAATTTTGATAATATTTCTTTCCAAAATGATATAGAAATTGAAAGCAACGAGTTGGATCAACTAGAGAATTTCGAAAACTCTTCTATAGATCACTCTCCCAAGTCGCCACAACTAGGATCAAGGGCCCGCAATCGCTCCATAAGAGGCAAATCCAATCTCGATCCTTCGACACTTGCAAAAAATATGGTGATAGGTGTACCGACTAAAAGAAAGAAATTAGCTCTTATAGAAGAATCAGATGATCAAGATTCGATGACCGAATACAACGACTCCAAGGAACTTCTCTCTCCTCCTCCTACTACTAAGAAGAACGCAACCAGGCGACATACCGGGAACAAATCTCAAGAAATTATAAGGCCATCTCCGTTACCTTCTCCGCCACCAGATGGTTTACGAAGATCTAAAAGAACTAGGATAGCTCCTCTTGCATTCTGGAGAGGTGAGCGAATCGTTTATACTAGAGCATTTGAAACAATGCAAGACCCTGACACAACGTTAGCAAATGATATTAAAAAGATTCCCTTACAACAGATTAAGGAGGTGGTACATATCCCAGAAACACAAAGATCGATTACAGGAAACATTCGCAAAAAATCAAGGAATAAGACAGGGAAGAAATTTGAGAACAAATCGCAGGTATACAATAATGAAGTCGATCTAGAAGTAGAAGGCTCAGAATGGTTCAAGGATAAACATCTAAATCTCGAGATAGTGGAAAACGATAAAAAGACAAAAGCGTTGGTAGCATTTGCACCTGATGGAGGTGAATTCATCACACCTCGAGATAGCAAGAATAATATGGACCATTTTACTATTGCACCATTATTCAAACATGAACAAGAGTTCAATGCGGCTGGTTTGATCGAATTTCCCTTAGGGGGCACCAAGCTGTTGCGTGATTCGGGCGATGTTGTGTATAATTTTCATGTCGTGAAAGGAATAATAGAAGTCACGCTAAATGAGGATACTTTCGTGGTAACAAGAGGTTGTTCCTTCCAAATTCCGAGCAAGAACATATATGGTTTCAAGAATATCGCTAATGACACTGCGAGACTATACTTTGTACAAAGCAGAGTACCGGCAAATGAACTGGAAGGAGAGGAGGAGGACAGGTGGTAAGCATTCTATACTGTATTCATTTTCCATGCATGGTATTGTGCTAGGTATTCTACATGGATCCCTTCCTTGAAGTAAGGTAGTGCTTATCAATTATTTATTGTACATAATTCACAGATTTTTGACCTCAGCGGGTATCGCTGAATCAGCAATCTCTATGCAAAAACGTTTCTAGTTCGACAAATATAAGTTTAATTGACTTCTTTGAAATCAGTTATTTCTGAGTCTTCAGAATTATAGTATGCAACAGCCTTAACTTTAAACTCAGAAACAGCTACTCCAAATTGCTTCAAGATCAAAGCTTGTCTGACATCTAAAGTATCACCCTTGTTGCAAACCAAGTAAGGCTCTTCGAGAAAAATTTTACCTGACTTGATTTTTGTTGGTATTTTATACTTGTTTCTCATCGTTTCTTCTAAGGAGTGAGACATCGGAACATCTTCTTCAGTGGAAATCTGACCACCTCTAGAGTACACAATTCCTTCAGGAATTGTGAAGGCTATTGGAGCCTTTGATTTAGCTCTTGAATAATCATTCTTGGTGTAAGCTGAGAAATAGGCTTGGACCGTTTCTGGGTTCTCATTGGTGAACAACAATCCTGAAAGTCCAGTACAAACCTTTGACAATTTATGCAAGTTATCTTTGTACTCTTCCTCTGCAGTATCACCAAGAGCCTTCTCCAAAACCCTTCTTTTTCCCAAGATCAACTTCGATCCAGTCCAATCTGATCTAATATCTTGCAAAACAGGTGTACGCACATCATCAAGCTGTAATACCCAGACGTATTGAAACTCATCCAAAGCAGTTCTCACTTCATCGAAAATTCTGTTCTTGTTATCCTTTCCTTTCTTATCAGTTTGTGCTAATGTGACAAGCTTGGAACGTTTTGATCTAGGCATGATGGCTAAGGTGTGATAATAGCTGAATTTTTTTGAAGAGATACATCTCATCGAGAAGTGTTGTATATGCAGGATCGGGTTGTGTATCGCACTACACACTCGGGAATAGGATAAAGTAAGGGATCAATCAACCTTATCTATCTAATACTATCCTCATACTAGAACAATAATAGAGAGATGACTGAATATGTATTTTAATATACCTTCATGCCTTGACTATGAAACATAATTATCATTGCTTGGAAAATTGCAATATCAATTGTCCCTAATTTCCCCGGATAAATCTCCACTGGCTCTTGTTACTTGACACTTTATTGTATAGTTGAACATGATAGACGATATTTTACAACTAAGAAATTGGTACTGCTCCACAATACCAGAATAGGATATTACTATTACAATTACTGTCCAGATTTCCTTGGGGTTTCACCTGGTAACAACACTACTGGTTAGAAGAAATGTATCACGTGCCGATTTCGTTTTACTTTTCAGGGTGAATGGGTGTTCGGAAATTTTAAGAATAAGACGTAAATAACGTCACCGTTAGTAGTGCTTGTATGGCTCATGGATTACTTTACGTCGTAATCAATTGGAATCTTGTAGTTATTGTTGGACTTTAAAGATAAAACTCTCCTAAGTCAAAATTGAAGAAAGCAAAAATCAAACTTTTAATAAAATGTGGCATGAACCTCTTAATCTAGCCAATTCCCTATGGATCCTACTGGCATGATTTTCGCTCTAGAAATAGCTGGACTTGTTCGCCTAGTTTTCTACATTTTACAATCGTATTCAATATATTGTTTAGTATGTGAAAACAAGCAATTACTAGTGACTTCGTTCTATAATGTTTTGATTCTTTTGGTGGGTGCAAAGAAGTTGTTCAATTTTCTTACATCTAGAAAACCTATGCGATCTAGACCTGACCCAACAAGATCAAATGAACAGTTTACGTCATTATGCTTTGATGCAAGTGGAAATAAATGATCAGGTGAAGGTGATGCATGAACGATTACCAATCTCCAGGAACAAGTGGTCCACGAGTCACAGGTATGTTTCTTTGGTATTTGGTACCACCTGGTCTGCACGGAGTGATATAAGGATCTGGGTGCTTCCATTCGGCTAACTTTTGTTGAGCATTCTTGATAAGTCTTTCCAATTCAGTTGGATCTTTCACATCCTTGTTTGCTTCAAATTGTGCTCTGATCTTGATTGTCTCCTTACGGTATGCATCAAACTTCAAAGAACTGTCAAAGGCTGTTCTCAAAGCTTGTCTAAACAAAGAAGAAACTCTTTTGGAGTTCGCCTCAGTAAATGGTAATATCGTTCCTGACATTTCAGTGCTTGCTTCGTAGTGTGGAATATCTTGAACGCGATAGCTGGAAAAAGTTTTGATAAATCTCGTTGATTTAATTGGATGTGTTATATGCACACCGGATGTGATGTAACTAATTACTCGTACAAAAAGCTAACAATAAAAGTATAAGAATGTTTCTGTTGTTAAATTCGATCAAAGGTGTTGCTCAACTGCCATTAAACTTCCAACGAACGATAATACCAATCTACTTCTAACCTCATTGATATCCTCTGGAACTAACCAGATTAAAGCACCTATTTTTCTGGCAATGGAAATAGCCAACTTTGCATTGGCATATCTCTCTTCTTCAGAGGCGCCTTCGTAAACCAAATCGTAATCAACGTAGCCAGGTTTCAATCCATTCAAAATATCTAATAAGAAAACACCGGTTGAGATAGATGAATCTTTGAAAGATCTGATTGTGGAACCTTTCCCACCTTTTGCAACTTGAGAATTTGCCCATTTCAATATATCAGCATCCGACAAATTATTGTTATTTCCTAACTGAGAGAGCGTATTTGTAATATTACGTCTCATTAATTGCCAAACCAATCCCAAAGTCAATAATTTGTTCCCATCGACTATATCAGAACCTTCAATTCCAACTAAGGAAAACTTATTTGCCTTACCAATCTCAACTGAATAGTTCGTATTCTCAAGCGCTTTGAAACGTGATAAATCTCCGGAAGAAGTCTTTTTGTTAACGTGTTTAAAGGAAACAGAACCAGGCATTACCTTGTCAAAAGCCTGCAACAAAACTAAACCGTCTTTCAAATCTTCAAACAAGGAAACAATTGGAGGGTCCACATCTAAAGAATTTAACCATAACGTGAAAACTCTAGCCTCACGTTCTCCCTCGGCATCGAACTCTTCGATTTCGATGTTCTCACTTTCTTCAATTGGATCCAAACCTGGGTAGGTGTTGAATAAATGTGCCACAAAAGCCAAATTCAATTTGGGATTACCAGACACAAGTGATGATGGAGTCAAGTACTTTCTACATCCAATTTTTTCTGCGTTGTTCAAAACAAGTTCGGCACGTTGGTTGTGATCAGATACTTGCAATGGAGAAAGGTCACACAATTCAGGCTGTAACTGGTTCAATAAAACTGTGTAATTTTCACCATCACTGATATCCTTAGAAAAGTTCGAAACCCTTCTTTGAGAACCTGCGTTCTTCAAATGATAATTGAACCAACGCAACAAAATTTGTTCAGGTGGAAGTCTTAAGAATTGTTCAAGCGTTTCATCGTCTTCCAACAAACGGTATAATTCGGGGTGATATTTAATATCCACCTTAGACAACAATCCTCTTCTAATAATTTGCCAAATTAAACCCAAAATTAAATGCTCTTTTCCATCGATGATATCTTCAGAATGAACATTAACGACCACACATCCAATAGCCTTAGCAGAGTTGATGACGATATTTGCATTTTCGGACATCTGAAAATTGTTCAAGGCCTTTTTGTTTTTTGGTAGATTAAGAACTCTGGTATCAATAGTGTCCGGAACTGAATCATTGATTAACTTGGACAAAACCAATCCATCTCTACATTCATCAAAAATTTGGAACGTTTCAGTGTCGAATGGCAAACGTTCTCCAATATCAGTGTCACCCGAAAGTACAGAATTGATATGGCGAGTAAACTCACTTCTTTCCTCATCATTGATTGTGTGAGTTGTTCCTGAAGTCTTGCCAGATAAATAAGTTTTGTGAGCAGCATTGGAAGTTGGAACAGGGGGAGCAGGCTTTTTAGTGGGCCGACCAGGTGCCTGTGGCTTGTTCTTTACAGCTGGATTATCTTCTTCTTTCAATTTTGACATCAACTCCACATAATCATCTAATTCAACATGACCTGAAGCGTCAAGATCTACTCGCTTCAATGCCTCTCTGGTTTGATCATAGGTGTAAATTCCTTTCTGGGAAACAGAACTGATGATCTCCTTCTTTTCAACCCAACCATTGTCAGCGATATCGATATTTCTGAAATCTTCGATAATCGTGAAAATTTCTGGTTGATCAAGAGCTGGATACTTTTTTTGATATTTCAAGACATTCATCTCAAAGAAAAAACAACAATTGGTTTAAATTGACAGACACAGCTTAACACCTTTCAATTGTTAATCTCCACAGGAAGGCTTGTGTTATTTAAAGGGGCAACCAACGCACTTTTGAAAAAACGTGACTTCAGTGGCACTGCTTTAGAGAAAATCCATGACGTATCTCAAGAATCGAGCACTCAATGCCATAGACCTAGAAGAATTATTATATGAATCGAATTGGCTAAGAGTAAGGAATGTACAGAATAATTTGTTTGAACTCAAGCTTGACTCGGTTTTGTTGTAGATTGAATTTTCTCGGTCGAACAGTCTTCGTACTTATTAAACCGTGTTTTTTTTTTCAGAATTATCACAAGAAGAGCAATGACTATCCAAGTCATGTTCCTCGTGTTTCCGTGATGAGTGTTTCATGTTAGCTGTCGGCCTTTTTCATCCAATCTAAGGAAACCTTGAGTTCAATCTGTTCGAAGTACAGGTTGAGATAACGTGTAAAAGATAATGTAGAACATGCAGGAATGGTTCATGCAGTACACTTCATTTGGTGAAACGGATTCTTGATCAAGGGGAAAATAGGCATGAAGAGGAATTTCTAGAAGAATCCAAACAAATGAGAATAATGGGTGAAGCGGAACCCAAAAAATCCCAAGGTAGCATGATTAATGGACTCATCCATATGAGTGATGAGAGTTTTTTTATAGTAAACCTTATCCCACCTCTCAAAGGAGTGTAATTTCTCGGTAAGAAATCAAGTATAAATTCACCATATTTCACCTTGACTTTTTCATTACCGGCTCTAGATATTTAGCAAAATTTATGTATATCAACAATACTATAATAACTATTGATTTTCTTTTGCCTGAATTAGTTATTCCAGAATTAAAAGACCATTTATTATATTACTTGAGCTCAATAGTTTGAACTCTGGTGTATGCACTACCAACACAATCTCCAAACTGCGTGACTATGTGCAGAACTGGGTTTTATACCTATCTTGATTAACGACAACAATATATAATTTCGTATAATTGAATCTTATTTATGAGGGTGACTTATTGAATAGAGATAAAATGATGAGTAAACACCATGAATCATTTGAAGGGTTGGAAAAGCCATCATTCGACATTGAACAAGTCCAATTGCAGTTCAATCTCCAAAATCAATTACGATACCTAGCCGTTGAAAACAACCAAATGTTCATAATTTTGTCTAATGAATTGTATAGAATTGACTTATCCAATCCTGCGCAAGTACAAAGGTTTCACTTCCCGTTTCCAAGTGGCCAAGTAACGCAATGCTGGCTTCATCCAAATGGGGAGCACTTATTACTTAAAATCGATACTTTGAATTACTATTATTTACATCAGTCATACCATTCCTTGAAGGTATTGCCAAAACTTAGAGGACTTGATATATGCTCAATTGCATTTACGAAAAAGTTATTAGCGGATTCGTTCGATTGCTTGATTGGTACTAATGATTCATCAATTTACATATGTAAAATAAAGAATCATGATCCACTTACTCAAGAAAATAAAAGAGATGACAAATACCTCAAGTTCTTATTCAAAGCCTCTGGCATATTTAACACACTCTCATTCAGTCGCAATCATACACAGTTGAATTTATTCACAAATACGGTGATGTATTCCTACGACTTATTTGATAATTCTTCCGATGAAATATCTGAAGTACTTAAATCCAGCAAACCGATGGTTACAGAATTACCAAAGCACGAATATTCGAACTTATACTCGAAAGAAAATGATTATTTGTATGTTTTCTCCCCGTCGAATGAGATAATTACTAACGATGTGGAGATTTCACTTTCTCGGCCCAAAAAACTTAATATCGATGTGGAAATACTCAATTTGAATGCTGAAATCATCATGTCTAAACACCATGTATTTATTCTAGATAAAGCCAACAATAATCTTTACATCGTCACCAAGCTAAACTTATCCGAGAAGCCCATGAAATTGGATTTGGGTGATTTTCTGATAGACAAAAATATAATTGGCATCACATCTGATCACTTGATGAACACCTTTTGGTTGTTTACAATGGACTCTATCTTTGAATTGGTTGTGAAAGACGAATCAATATCTGTTTGGTACAATTATTTCAAATTGGGAAATTATGATACGGCTCTCAAAATTCTTATTGAGAACGAGGATGGAAGTAGTAACTTTTATAACAAGGATATTGTTATGATTAAACAAGGTTACATGTTGATTCAACAGGGAGGATTTGGAAATGATATGGATATCTTTACTGCGGATAAAAACCTTTTGGAGGAGAATTTGTCTCTTCAAATAAAAGGAATTCAAATGTTGGGGAATCTGTCAGAACCATTTGAAAAAGTATGTTTGATGCTCATGAATTTTCTTCCAACTATGAGCGACCAAGATCAAGAATTGAATTCATTTACTTCGCCTTTACCGCAGAATTTCATTAATCAAAAACTTCTTTGTGAGTACCTATTGACAAAGTTTAAACTCGCAAAAAGTAAGAAGAATGGTATCATCGTCACAAAAATACTCTCAACATGGATTGTTGACGTGATACTAAAATTAATTCTTCGCTTAGAACAGCAAACTCAAAACATCTCCTCGTCGGAAATTTCTGGATCGTTTAAAATGAACCTTTTGAAAACTTCAGAGCTTTCATTTAAGCAGTTCTTAGAAGACAATTACAAGCATCTTGACAGGATAACAATTTATCAGATTTTGGAAGACTTGAATGCACCATCAAAATTGTTGTTTTACTCTGAATTGATACAAGATTATGAATACCTTATCAAATTTTTTATTGATTCTCAAAATTGGAAAGAAGCTCTCGCATCGTTGACTAGATTACATGTGACTAATAAGAGCAACAGTGAGAAGTTCTATAATTATTCTACTATCCTTTTGGTAAATGCTCCGAAGCTTACTGTGGATACGTGGTCAAGATTAGCTGATGTGAATTATGAACGATTACTCCCTTCAATACTAGCATACAATAAAATTAACAAAAATTTACCATTAACCGAAAATCACAGTGTTCAATTCTTACTGAAAATAATATATGAGAAAGGAGTTAGAAACAAAAAAATTAATAATTACTACTTGACATTAATAATTTCACACCCTGACTCGAATGAGCTGAACTTGAAACTCAATAAATTCTTGAATCATATGAAATTGGAATCGAATTTACAGTCGAGAAAACAGCAAAATTATGATTCACATTTCATCTTGCGAATGTGTCTTACATACAAAAAGTTTCAGCCTGCTGTTCTTATCTTGTTGAACGATATGTCCCTTTTTAAGCAAGCCTTGAAGCTATCACTAGATAATAATATGGTTGAACTAGCTGAATTCGTATTAAGAAAGTACGATGAAAGTTTACAAGAGCAAGCCGTCATAAAAAATTCAGGGTCAAATTTTCTGAACGGATTTAGCATCAATTCAGAATCGGATACTGACTGGTCAGTAGACATTGTCCAAATCAGAAAAATAAAAATTGAAGATAGCAACTACTCTTCAAGAAAGCAACTATGGACTATGTACGCCAAGTATTTGATCAGAAGGATTCAAGGACATCACGATGTCAGTTTCATCACCCCAGCAAATGGGGGCCACACAACTGAAGACGGCAAGGTTAGGGCTGATGCTGTGTCAAATCTAAATGGCGAACGATCAACCAATCATAGCGATGAGTACAATCAAGTGCTAAAGTATGTCTTGGATCTTTCGAGCTCTACCCTGAACAATGGGTTAGAATTGAATGACTTATTGCCACTATTTCCTGATTCGATCACGATTAATAATTTTAAGGAAGAGGTGGTGAATTCACTCAATCAATACAACTATAAAATCAATCAGCTTTCTTTAGAAATGCAGAAATCACTTGAAATATCATCAAATTTGAAGAGTCGCATTGCTACTTTTAATCACGACGCATCGCGAGCTATAATTTACTCGATTATACAGCCAGGTGAACCCTGTCAGTTATGTGCCACGTTGCTAATAAGTAAAAACTTTATTGTTTTTCCCAACTGTCATCATGGCGTACATAAGGAGTGCTTGATTCGAACTAATCTTAAACTGAAAGGGAACTACAAATTCAAAATGATTTTTCTGAAATTTAAAAATAATTCAACTAGTGTGAACAAGAACGAGTTAGACGAAATTTTGAGAAAAGAGTGTGTTTTGTGCAATGATGGTAATATTGCAATGCTTGATCAGCCAGTCCTAGATATTGATACCTCATCGGTCAATTCTCCTGCATGGGATGTGTGATACAAATCTCTCCTGCATATACTTTTGTGTCATAAAACAGATACTCATCTCTTCAAACTTTTTGTAATTTTTAGTATCATATATCGACATGGGTAAGACACAGAAGAAGAATAGCAAAGGTCGTTTAGATAGGTATTACTTCTTAGCAAAGGAGAAGGGCTACCGTGCTCGTTCCTCCTTCAAGATTATTCAGATAAATGAAAAGTATGGCCACTTCTTGGAAAAATCCAAGGTCGTTATAGATCTTTGTGCTGCACCAGGATCATGGTGTCAGGTAGCTTCACAATTGTGCCCTATTAATTCATTAATCATTGGGGTGGATATAGTTCCAATAAAACCATTACCAAACTGTATTACATTTCAGTCAGATATCACAACTGAAGACTGCCGTTCAAAACTAAGAGGTCATATGAAAACTTGGAAGGCGGATACTGTTTTACATGATGGTGCACCCAATGTTGGTTTGGGGTGGGTTCAGGATGCATTCACTCAATCCCAGTTAACGTTGCAGGCCTTGAAGTTGGCAGTTGAAAATTTAAATGCAGGAGGAACGTTTGTCACCAAAATCTTCAGGTCAAGAGATTACAATAACTTGATGTGGGTTTTTCAACAACTTTTCGAAAAAGTTGAAGCTACGAAGCCACCGGCTTCTCGTAATGTCTCCGCTGAGATTTTTGTTGTTTGCAAAGGTTTCAAAGCTCCAAAAAAGTTGGATCCAAGATTGTTGGATCCCAAAGAGGTCTTTGAAGAACTAGCTACATCCACAACTAATAACGAAGCGAAAATTTTTAATCCAGAAAAGAAAACCAGACATAGAACTGGTTATGAAGAAGGGGATTACTTATTGTATCACACCATGCCCATTATTGAATTCATAAATAATGAAGATCCGATTAATACTTTGGGCTCACTAAACAAATTAGAAATACCAAACAAAGATGAACATGAGTGGAAGGTAGTGAAAAAGTTGAAAACTTGTACCCCAGAACTTCTTGAATGCATCAAAGATTTGAAAGTGCTAGGTAGAAAAGAATTCAAATTAATTTTGAAGTTCAGGAAGCAAGCACGTGAGATTTTAGGATTGGATGAAAAGGAGGATGAAAAAGATTCTATCGAGGTTGATCCATTGACAGAAGATCAACAAATTGAGAAGGAGTTGCAACAATTGACTGATAAACAGAAGCAAAAATTGAAGAGAGACAAGAAAAGAGCGAATGAATTAAAGCAAAAGGAAATTGTTAGAAATCAAATGAATATGCTTACTGACATGAATATTGGTTTAGATGCAGCTCAAATTGGTGCTGAATCATTATTCAATTTGAAAACTGCCGAAAAAACTGGCGAAATCGACAAATTAGCAAAAGGTAAGAAAAAGATGATTTTCACGGATGAACTGATGGCCAAGGATACAGAAATACATTTCGATGAGAAGGAGGTTGAATCAGCAGATGAGTTGGATGACTTGGAAGCACAACTAGATGACATGTACCATGCCTATCAAGAGAGAAAAGCTCAGAGGGATGCAAATTACAGAGCAAAGCAAAGTAGAGGAGACGTTGATGACGAGGGCTGGGACGGAATCAATTCCGAAGATGAAAGTGAGCAGGAGGCAAAGGACTATGAAATGGAAGTGGACAGTGATCTGGATTCTGATGATGATGATCATATTCGATTAATTGCTGAACAGAAAAATTCTGGTAGCTTGTCTAAGAATGCTAAGGTTTTTTTTGCCTCGGATTCAATTTTCGGTGAAGTGGGTGACAGCGCCTTATTGAATGATATCGCTTCACACTCAAAATCATTTGATGACCAACTCAGAGTTAACAAGGTCGAAAGTTCAAATTCAAAAGTCAAGGTTAACAGCGATCTAAGTGACAGTGATGAGTTCGAAAGTGATTTTGAGATAGTTTCGAATCATGAGGTTAATGATGATAGTTTTTCGGAAGACGACTCCGAAAATGAATCAATCTCTAAAAAATATTCAATGGCCAAGTCTCAACAAGAAAGAGTGGATATTGCAACAGTCGAAGCTATGACTTTAGCTCATCAAGTTGCATTGGGACAGATAAACAAACATGACTTGGTCGATGAGGGTATTAATAGATACTCGTTTCGTGACATCGACAATCTACCTGATTGGTTTATTCATGATGAGAAAAAGCACTCGAAATTAGTAAAACCTATTACAAAAGAAGCAGCTTTGGCTATCAAGGAGAAGGAAAGACAGTTGAATGCAAGACCCATCAAGAAGGTATTAGAAGCTCAAGGTCGTAAGAAAATGCGTGCATTGAGGAGATTGGAGAAGTTGAAGAAAAAATCTGATCTAATTAATGAAGATAGTGGTAAATCTGAAAGAGATAAAGCAGATGAAATTCAAAAGTTAATGAAGAAAATGACCAAGAAACAGAAGGCCAAACCCAAGGTTACTTTGGTTGTTGCTACTGGTTCAAATAGAGGTTTAAGTGGAAGACCCAAAGGTGTTAAGGGTAAGTATAAAATGGTTGATGGTGTAATGAAGAACGAGCAACGTGCTTTGAGAAGAATCGCGAAAAAACATAAATAAATCTAAATGCTCTCTGTCTTAGAATGCTTAGTATTACATATTCAATTTATAAAATTTACAAAACTTTTCGAAAATTTAGGAAAATGGGAAAGTCAATAATAGCTTTTATCAATGTTTCCATGATACATTATACACAACTCAAATTAAACTGTTCATGCTTCCAAAAACATGAATATGGAAAGATAACATCATGTCCTTTTTTTATACTCTAACTAAAACTATCCTTTTTCATATGAGTGACAAGGAAGGCAGTATTGATACTGTATCACATATTAAGAGTAGTCGTAGAGGCATCACTATTATATGAATTAAAGCCCTTTACTTACATCGAAAATACTATCTAATAGTCTATGCAACATTCGGCAATTTTTTAAAGTTGTCCCTCATTCGCACTTACACGAGTTTGCTCAAATTTTTGATCATCAAATGCAGCAGTATTTGATATCAATCTCAGTTATTCTTACAAGGTAGCGACATCACGGGAAGTTCCCAAATCAGATTGTGCTCTTCGCGAGCTGATTCTAGCAACATTCGTCTATACTGTCAACTTCAAAGTCTTCATCACCTAGGCATTCATTACAAGCAATAAATTCTTACAGCACCAACTTATTTTCACGTTACAAAAGAGAGCAGTTTGTTGTAAATTATCCTTCAGAACTAGCATTCAATCATTATATTACATTTTCATTGTTTCTCAAAACTGTTTGATCCAGTATATGCTTCTCAAGGATAAATGAGTTCATTACCATCGCAGACCAATCACTTATCGGTGACGCCGATTGCTGGTAATACTCATAAACATAGGAGGTCTGCAGCTATATCAGGCGATTTTGACGCTATGGGATTGGGTCTTTTCTCACCTTCGCCGTCATCGAAATCGTTGAAAAACATAGCAATGGGTACAAACAATAACTCGAACGAGTTTGTAAATGAAAGCAGTTACAACTACAATAATCGAGAAGATTTCGTTAATAGTTCAAGCTCCATGGAGTTCTCATTTCCAATGGGGACGCCAGATTTAGCCAAGCCTCCAACCCCAAATTCCCCACGTTACTTTAACCATCAATCTCCAGGAAGAAAATCGATATTTCACAGCATGAATAATCTAAATTCCCCTATAAAGCTTCATCACAAACAGTCGTCTTCATTTAACTCACAGATGACAGTTCCTATGTACAAGTCTAAGGTTTTTCCCACAGAAGAGACGACATTTGAAAACGAGAATATTCCAGAGGCAATGATAGATCTTGACGAAATAATGAATTCGAATTTACATATTGGTAGTGGCTATTCACTAAGCAGCAATCAATACGGGAACTCAACTCAATCATTAGTTGGAAACGAAAGTAGTGACTTCAATTATGACGACGCCTTTTTAGCTTCTCCATTCATCAAACATTCACCAACATCTTTTGGTACATCACCTTTGGCAATAGGGTCAATTGTGAATAATGGTGGGATCAATAACGCAAATCTTCTTGCTCAACCAATCCAAGAAAAAAGTGATGGGATTGAGGAGGAAGACGAATCCCAATTGCTCAACGGGAAGCTCAATGCAAAAGATGAGTATGTTACTTCAGACTCCGAGAATACAATCGATATGCTTGTCGGAGCACCCCCAAATCAAGCACTTGGAAGTAATATAGTGTATTCGAACGTATCAGCTAGTTCGTCTTGCTCGAGCTTGAGAAGTAATAATAAGCTGTCACAACACGCAATTGAAAAAACATTATCAAATTCATCAAAGGACTCGTCATACTCAAATCACAATTTGAGCACTCTAAACACCAATTTTCTGAATAATATGAACCCAACAGGTAAAAGAGGGGGAGCCATGGCTAACAGATATCAAATATTTTATGATCAGTCTAACAGGATATCAAATGCCTTGAAAGTTTCATCATCCGAGAGCATTAACATTGTGCGCTCAAATAGCAGTGGCAATAATCTTACAAATGTCAATATTGCAAAAGAAAATAGATCATTGGGTCATTCATCAAGCTTACCGAGTTTGAAGTCGAACCAAAAGCGAGCGATTGTTTTGCAAAATAGGCATTCTTCACGTTTTCATGATTCTCGAGTTTTTGTTCCAGAGGCGAAGAGAAGCAGTTTGCTACCAATACTGTCGCTGGAAAAAACGGCCCATTCATCGGTGAATCAAAACTCAGAAAACGATGGGGGTGTTATAGATCATCAAATTGGATTGTTGAAACTAAACTCTGTAAAAGAGCAAGAACATGCAAAGTTTCCAAGCCATCATCCAGGGATCTCAGGTCCTTTGATTCCCTCACAACAAAAAAATGAATCTGCGAGTCCCATTAGTATTCATTCCGAGACATCAACCACAATATCCAGCAATGACACCATTCATTCTACTGAAAGGTCATCATTCAGCTCTCAAAATGATATGGTTGGTAGCAAATCTTCAGCTACCAAGGCACTTTATAAAAATTCTGTTTTATCGAGCACTTGTGGTGTTATTCAGTATAAGAGTTCCGACTTGAAGGACCCAGAAGCTCAAATGGGTTCTACGCCATCTATCGTCATTAACAGTGGATATGAAATCATGTCTTCTCCGTCAACTAGTTCCACATTCAAGCAAGGATATTCCTCTGATGATCAATTGAATCAATCCACTTCTAGTAACGAAGTGACAACTCCAATTCAAAAACCAGAGTCAGGTTGTAAATCTTCAAGGTTAGCAGCAGACCCCATGGATACAGAAAGAAATCAGCATTCGCTAGCCTCCTTTCCAAACACAGGTAATCTGGTGTCATCAATCAGGGCCTCACCCAGAAGAGCTATGTCCGAGTCCGAGCAAAAAATTTTGCGAATGACTGAAATACCAGCTTTCAAAGGAGGAAAAGTTCCGACTCAAAGGATTCAGATGGATAGGAGTAATTTGATGGACAAATCACATTCTCCTGAAGTCGTGATAAGTTCAGTAGTTGAAAACCGAAACCATCATACTCATGAAAGTGATATTTCCTACAGTCCATTTGTTACCAAAGAGGCTACGATTTCCAATAGTGTGAATATCACTAAGAATTATTTGAAGGGCCAAATCAAGCATGATGCGAAAAGTGAGTCCAACAAACAATTTATTCGAAGGGACTCTGCATATTCAGTTGCTTCACTGCCCATGACTCATGGTGAATCAAATGGTGACAAATTCAGGAAAAAGCATTCGAAGTCGAAGTCATTTTCCATTTCAATGCATGACCTAACTTCGAAGGTTTCACATTCTAACTCAACAGATGAAACTAAAGACAATCGTAATGTCAAGAGGAAATCAAAGTTATTTCAATTCCTCAGAAGAAAATAACTGGTATATCCAAAATACTACATGTAAAAATATATGATAGCACAAAAACGTGTCATGAAATCGTAGTGCGGTAGATTAAGAAATGAGAATTGAAGAATAAATAAGTAAGTAACATGTTTTACGAATTGCCAGCTAAATTTGAGAACATTTTGAAGGAGAAATTCGCAAATGCTTCAGATAGAGGGGAGATATTGTATTCTGGAAATGATGCAGTCAACTGCAAACAAGAGGACAAGTTGAACTCGATCAATGTTGATTTTCAATTAACATTATTGAAATCTCTTACGAGCAGACCTGAGAAGGGGAGCGAAGAAGAGAATCCCTTTGCAAAACCCGAGCCTCAATTAACCATTCTTGAGAATTTTGGGCCCGAAGATGAATTCAGAATAGTGTTCAACAAATTCCCAGTTGTTTCAGAGCATTTTATGATAGTAACACGGGATTTCAAGTCCCAAAACACACCCCTTTCCTCTGTGGAATTGGCCGCAACCTTTTCAGTTTTGTATGAGTTGAGGAATCTGGGAAAGAAGTGGTTTGCATTTTACAATTGCGGACCCGAAAGTGGCGCCTCTCAACCCCACAAACATATTCAAATTATGACATTACCTGAAAAATTCACTCCATACCCTGAAATCATTGCTGGTTCAACCGCGCCATTCATTCCCAATGCCAAAACTGAACCACTTCAGAATAGTGACTTGGGATTCGCCCATTTTATTGCAAGATTACCCACCGATTTATCTAACTTTACGAGTGATGATTTGTCAATGTATTTTGCGTCCTTACTCCAAAGAACTTTAACTGTTTTGAGACAAAATGAAGCTCTCAGCATCTCATACAATTTTATTCTTACAACACAGTATATGATGTTAGTGCCTAGATCGAAGGGTAAACATGAGGCATTGGGAATTAACTCATGTGGGTTTATGGGATTGTTACTTTGTAAAAATGAAGAGTTGCTTCAATTAGTGAAAGAAGCTGGCCCCACAAACGTACTTGCTGCATGTGGTTATCCTTCAACAGCTGGAGAATCTACAGATGAGTACCATTATTAGATCGTAGTGCAGATAAAATTATAGTACTTCTTTACCAGCCAATAGAATACGCACAATTATTGATTGTGCAGTCCACGAATATTTGAAAATAAGTAAATTGTTTGAGTGATACACTTAAACACTTAGTGAATATGGCATCTGTTACATCTATCGTCAAGGCTGCTGATTTCATCTTGTCTAGACCAACTTTATCGAAAGTTGTTTCACCATTAGCAAAGACCTTCGTTGCCTATGCTGGTTACAGAGAAATGGGGTTGAAGTAAGTAATCCATTTATTTGAGATGACAGATTTTTGCATATCGATACAAACAAGTACTAACTATTAGATTCAACGATTTACTTGCCGAAGAGAACCCAATCATGCAAAAAGCACTTGCAAGATTACCCGAAGAAGAGTCATACGCAAGAAATTACAGAATCATCAGTGCCCACCAGTTAGCTTTAAGTCACCAGCTTTTACCTCCAAATAAGGCCGTTCAGCCAGAAGAGGATTCCCACTATTTGATTCCTTACATTTTAGAAGCAGAAAAGGAGGCATTTGAGAAGTCGGAATTGGATAACATTCAAGTTTAAAATCTGCAGAAGTTTCCATCCTAGTTGTATAGCATTTTGAATGTACATAATACAAATATCGTTTCAATGGTAAAATGGATCAATTAAATATTAAGATATGTTTCTATTCTATGATTTAAGAAGAAGTTCTATCGAAAAGGTCCCAATTTTACATTCCTAACTTGAATTTCCGTAATTGTTCTAATGCAAGAAATGTAACGATTGTATGAGGTCCCAACCTTATGAATGAGGGCAACCATCCACGGAACATGAAACCCACACCTTCAGTTTTGACAGCATTTATCAAAATTGAAACTGCACCGTTGGAGGACCCTTTGGAATTCATAATTCTTGTCTTGACGACGTCTGCTGGGGAGCAAACAGTGGTTGCAACTAATCCTGCTAATAAAGACGCACTGAAATGAGTAGACTTCTTACTTGAATCCAAGTGAAAGGAATCAACTAATACGGTTTTAGCAATATCATATGTGACGACTTGGGATGCAGTCATCAATATTCCACGTACCAAATTTGGAAGTAAACCTCTGAATAATGCACTGACATTCTCATCTCTGCAAATGCGGAAAATTCCGTGAAATGCATTTCTATAGTTTCTTCTCTGCTCAATTGGCAAACTGGAGTCATTTTGCATTCTGATATTAACAACATCGGAGGGGTTACCAACCAATCCACCTAATGCACCAGCAATCATTGACATTGGGAGTAATACACTGGTACCTGGTTTTGTTATATTAGTTTTCTCCACGTACAAGTCCTTCAAGAACTCGTAAATACCAAATCTTGCGGTGGAATACGTGGCTTGTCTGAGCAAGGAAGCAGTTAAACCCGAATAAATTTTGAAGAAACCTTCATTTTTAATGATTTGATAAACCATTGAAGTTAAAGATTGACCAGGTGTTTTTGCTGTTTGAAGTCTTACCTTAGCTAAATCAAGTGGATGTGTGCAGACACAAGCAACCATGCTGGCAGCTCCTCCATACCAAAACCTTTATAAGGTTAGCAAATTCAAATGATTGAGATTATCTTTTACTTACGGATAATTAACCTTCTTCACAACATTATTCTCGTTCGACATCGTGAATACCTAGTTATTTGAGAAGATGCGATGCGAATTTATACAATCGATACCTTCTCATTTTTTTCGAGATCAAAAATATAAAATTTTGGGTTCACTAAATTTTGTTTACAGTACCAAAGAGAAATTGATTTGACACAGGTACTTCTACAGCCTGTTCTCGATAGCTACACATTACATTAGGGGATTGCACTCACGTCAAACCAGAATTCAATTCTTTTCCAGTTATGTTGTCCGGTGTAAACCGGGATTGAACTTCCTGCACTTATGAGCCGGTATTTTCCTTATCTGATACCCCTCAAACCACACCGGGTGAAACCAACAATTACTTTTTCGCCGGGTCTTTACGCGATCGTCCACAACGCAAATCGGACTGTATATGTTGCACTCGAGATTTCGGTGAATCTTTCGGAGTATACTGAGGAAGAACAGGGATTAGAAGTTGGATGGTCACCAACTATTTCCCACCAATTATTCTCACCTGAAATGGCCAACTAGTCGGGAAAGAATTCTGTAATCATAGAACTTGTACAAAGTAGTTCTGTCAAGTCAATGCTGACAATTGACTAAAGAAGTAATCAGCGCGGAAAAAAAAATCCAAAACTCATCGCTTTCTCTCAGTATTTTTGAGGATGTTAGATCAAGAAATATCATGTCCAAATCGGTTGACGTAAGTTTTCAAGTCTGACTTCCTTAACACAACTATATTATTCGTTAAAGCACATTTGTAATAATTCGGATCAATCGAATCATCATCTCTGTAAGAATGTCGCATCAACCCGACACCTAAATAAATTCGACATACGTATTATTTGTTTCCGACTACTGAAAGACTAACTATCCATTCAATGTTATCATCACACCTTGCAAAACTTTACCTTTGAAGTACATAACAGGAGACATAACCAATCATCGAATCTCACCACCAGAATTCAATTTATTGTTTGTTACCAAATCCATTTATAACTGCCGACTCTTTCCTCTCTACACCCCAAATGAAAGACAAGTGAACCCAAACCTACAATCTTCAACATTAGTTGTATATCAATATAAAATTTACGTAAAAACTAAAGCAAGTATTTTTATTTACCCAAGCCCAAAGATGCTAATAGTATTACTTCTTTCAAGAATGAATTCATAGTGTTCGGATTATAAATTTAGGTTTTACTAAATGATTTCTACATCTGATCCTTCAAACATGAGCTGGTGATACATTCCTGCAAGGTCTCCTCCTACAGTTATTCTATACCTCTTTTCGACACACTACGTCCCAAATCATTTAGGACGATAAAATAACTAACGCTAAAGGTTGCGATAGAAAAATTGTTTTTATTCATACTTTCACAACAACTATACGAAAGAATTTTGAACTTCCATAATTTTTACATGAATAAATTTGCAACATTGAAGAGTAGGACCAAGAACACTTCTAACATATTTCTTTAACAATTTGCTGAGATCAAATCAATAGTTCTGCGATCAACTAAAGCTTCTATCTGATAAACTGTATGAACAAACCATCAAAAACTGTGGTAACTCAGCGCATAGTATGAGAACTACTTCCTCAACTTGCAAACAATTGATATTAACATGACCTAAGTAAGAATTTAATTTTGTTAAGAAATACATTGAAAACGTCAATAATTCTTTTTTAAATGGCCGCAACAACATACGATTGGATTATAATAATAGTTTTCATAGCTAGAACATGCTAACTATGAGGAAATTTACAAATCCTTAGTTTTATTCATTATATTCAAAGCTAAGCGATGCTTCACTTTGATTTGTACAGATTATGCATAGCTCATGGAAAATATGTTCAACTTTCCCGATCCCGATACTTGTTTCAATTCCCCCTTCAAAAATATATCATTTGAAAGTGGTATGTTAGTGGGACAAATCGTTTCTTGGTCGTACGGATTAGAAAATTGCTGTTATATGGAAGGAATATCTTAGATGAAATTTACGTGTTAGAAACAGTATTTCAAAAAAGAAAGCCGGTTTTCAGCGGAATTGCTGTTCTACCCTTAAACAGGCTATATATTGAATTTCAAAAAAAAAAACCTGATTGATATTAGTAGGTGAACATCGGAAGGAAACTACGTGGTGATTAAAATTTAGTCAATTCTTTATGAAATCTGATGGTAACAAAATCTTGTTCTGTTTGACGAATCCGTTTGTCAGTTTTTGGTGTTTAGTTGTATATTATCAAATAAAGCTTCCAGTGATTGTTGTAAAAATATGAAAAATAGGATGACTCTTATGTGAAAGGTTGAAAATGGATATTCACAATTCGATTGTATTCCAATGCAATAATATCTACAGTATTCCTGAAGATAAATTTGATATGATAATGAATATAAGTAAATATTTCCTTATTTCTTCAAGATCAAGATTTGTAATAATTCATTTGCCTGCGGTGAAAACGAGAACTGATTTTTTTAGTCATGATTATCAATATGTGATATCGATACATTATATCTTTTAATCGTGTTTATTTAATCTAATTTTTATGTATGAAAGGTACTACACACAAGAAAGAGATATCTGTTATCCCATCACGTTGCACTTATATTTCCTAAGTCAGGTACACATATTAATTTCATATTAAGTATGGTATCATCACTTCTAGAAAGTTTCTGACAAGTTAGGGCCTGACGGGTTGTTTCACGATATTATTCTGAAACCAATCGAAATGAAATCAAAATAGTCATTTCATATGAGAAACCTAATAGTTAAATTGTGGCTGTTAACTTTGTGGAAGAACTTCCATTTGATCAATCTGTGAATTATATGATTAGATGCGTATTTTGTTTTGGAGCTTTTAAATGGTACTTTTATGAGAAGAGAATGATGTTTGATAAATTTTGTGAAGCAATGGAAGAGGAATGTATGTTCGTAATTAATGGAGAACTGTTATAATCATATGTAGCAGTGTGTAAGCTATGGGATTTGAAGTAAGTTAAGGTACTTTCGATCTACATATGGAAGTTTCCCTAGAATCCTAGTAAATTTCGGTTATAATTTGACGTGTTTTGTTTATTGCTGCATATTTATTGGGAGTAAAATTTCGAACGTTTCACCCGTTTAAAGGTAGTTGGTAAAATATGAAATGTTCCGGATGTTGATTATTTCATATTCATTAGTTTTTTTAGTTTGCTTCAATATTTTGATATTATTTAGTCGTGATCTACCAAAACTTAATTTGCAGACTCGCTTCGTATTTATCTTTCTTTTTGTTAGATCTTGATATTAAGTTTACTTACAAGTTTAATTTTTGTGTATTTTTCAAGATGACTAAATGGACTAAATTATATCATGTGAAGTATTCGTCTTCTGTATTAAAGCCTAGGATACGATCTTCATCCATCCCAAGGTATTTCGCGTACAAACGATTATCATCAGTATTGTTGGAATATAGATCGTGATTCTTGAACGGGATATTTTTTTCTTTCTGCCCATTGGAGTAAATTTGATAAGTTGCTAGATCGATTGAGTTTGTTTGTAGTTTAGCTGGTGATTCTAAATTTTTGAATTGTTGTAAGTATAGATTCGAGTTTTCTTTACTTACTTTCGCCTTAATTGTCATACGGTAGGGAGATGTTGTTTCTGGTTTTAATGAACATGTATCAGAGTCACCAAATATTGACCCACATATTGATGATTTCTTTAAAAATGTTGTTGAGGTATCATGGCTTTTGGAAGCATAGCCTAATTTTTCGATTTTGGTTGCGAAGAAAGATGTGAATTTGTTGGCTTGAGATTGACTTAATTGATTCGGTAAATATCTATTTCCTTCGATATCAGATTGTAGTTCGTTGAAATTATCCTGTTGGGTTCCATTCCAGGAAAATTTTCCACTTTCTCTATTTGGTGAATTTTTAAGTTCATGTTTTCCTTTGAATAATTCTTGACCCAAAACTTTAGAGGAATTATTTTGAATCTCATGAAATTCTTCCGCCCTTATTTTTCGAGACTCGAAAGGACTATAGTCAAAAGACTTAATCGAATTTTCTCGTAAATTAGATGGAAAGTACCTCGAGTTTGAATTCATATTGAATTGGAATAATTCTTCCAAGGATTGAAATTTACGCGGGACATAACACTCATTGAACCAGTTATCGTTATAATCAGGGTACGGTTCAAGCTTTTCAAAGTCTTGTTGAAGGCCGTAAGGGTGTATCTTCTCGGGATTATCCATGTTCGAGTTTGTTAAGTACTTCTCATTGTACCAATGTATGTAACTTGATTTGATCCGAATATTTTCAATCGACATGACATTATGAAGGTAAAAATCATTTTGTAATTCCCATAATTTGGGTTTGGAGGGGTCATAAGTGTAATTTCCCAAGAATAGATTGATTGCTTCTTGCCTTATCAGGTCCATGAAAGAATTGGAGTAAATACGCTTCACACTATTGAGAATATCTCTTGTATGTGATGACCATTGGTTTATCCTTCGGTATGAATCCATTGTATTGACTAAATTAGACCCTCCATACTGTACGGCAATTGTATCGCCGTGGTCATGGAACATTTCAGTTAGTATATTAATGAGGTCGGAATCGTAATCTAGAGTCTTTTCAGATGAAATTAAACTTAAACTTCTTAGCTGGTGCGTTAAAGCTTCCTTGCAAATGATGAATTGGGCTGCATTTGTTCGGTCCAAACAATCAATGCAATTGGTTCGAATTATTCCTGATTGTAATTTCGTAGAAGCCCAGTCTCTTCCATTGTGGAAAAAACCAGTTTGAGATATACTTTTTGAGGCAATTTTTTGTAGTGGACCGATCACATCTAAGTTCTTTTTAGAATGCTTTGACATATCGAAAGAAAAGTAAAGTAATTTATGTCTCAGGGGAAGGAATTGATTCAAATACTTTATACAATTTGTGAAATGTGAATTCAATTTCAGTTCACGTGGCTGTTTTTCTTTAGTTTTGATAAGATTGAGTATTAATAAAGGCAGACCATATCGTTGAAATAGATTGTTGAAGTGAAGCGCTGAACTTTGGTAAAAAGGGTCTACTAGATTTATTTCAATTGGCGGTTTCGGTAATCGATTCAAATCTTGAGTCCAGTATAATGGAATTGAACCTCTGTGTTGTACAAAACTCGTAAACCTTGGATTATTGTAAAACCCATATTTTGTATCGTGAAATGAGGAAACTAACATGTCTGAAACAATCTGTTCAGTTTCAATTTCATTCGCAACATTACCTTTATCGTTCACACCTCTTTTCAAGAATCTAGCTCCTGCAAAATGATGAGATCTTCTTGCAATTATTGTGATATAGAACTTCTTTCCAAAAATCGAAATATTGGCTTGATCGATAAAGCCATGAATTATGGGTTGAAACCATTCGTAAGTGGCAATGTCCGTATTTTCAAGAACGGGCTTCAATAACAAATTGTTCCAAACGAATCTCTCATTATGCTCGAATACCTTGAAGTTGTCTTGAATTTCAAATTGATTCTTGATTCTTGGATCTGAATTATGCTGATACTTCATAGCTAACTGTTTATTCCTAATGAAGTTTGTTTGTAACGTGTTTGTAATGTCATAGGCATAACTGAAGTAAAATGTTTTTCCAAGATCTAAGTATTTGAAGATTGATAGAAGTCGTTCTTCGTCACTGTACTTTTCTGGTCTTTTATAATTGACGTCTAGAGGGATTAATTTAGTTTCATCTGTATGATATATGAAATGACCTCCTAGTATCGCGACTTGGCTGCATTTTGTTATTAAACTTAAATAGTAACCTTTCGTAAATCGAATAAGTCCTAGCAATCCAAATCCCTGTGCGATCTTATGGACACCCCCTTCTATAGATTCATCCAAACCATTCAATAGTTCAATCATGTCCTTCCTAGTATAAAAGTAATTCTTATCTTCGAGTATTTGTAGATTTTCCCCAGATGGATCTTTTCCTATTTCTAGAATTCTGAACAAATTTTCTTTGGCATTACTTCCGACAATATACATGGTTGTTGAAGAATTATAAATGGTGAATCTTTGCAAAGTTATGCGTTTGTTGTTCAGTTCAGGGCCATTACTTGATTCAGTTTCTGTATTTTCGTTGTTTTCTTCTACATTTTCATCATATGTGTCGATGATACTTTCTTTCATTCCACTTGAATGGAGATCATTAGCTTCTTTGGCCATATGTTCATTTTGAAATGGATAAGAGTTCGAAGGAGCGGAATTAGAGGGTAGCACAGATTCTGGTGGAAGATCCGACATAGCGGTCTTATTTCCCCAAATGATTACACCTATTTGTTTGGCTATCCCAAGTATGCAGGATCAAATCTCACAGATAGTGGGCATAGATTATATTGTAGCTATGTTATAAATCTCCAGTATTTACAACCCAAATCAATTTTGATTGCTCAACTTATAGTTCGCCTATGATCGGCATCTTCCATTTCAATCCTTGACGATCGTATACACAATTTTTCTTTTGTACTTTATCAGCTTTAGCGAAGCTTATGGTGGACTTTTCATCAAACTCAAGCCAATCATATTCAAAGTCACCGAATCGATTTACAAATTGACGCTTTTGATACACCGTGTTGAATTTGAAGAATCGCTTTTTAAACTTGTTATTGAAATAAAATTGCGCATAACTCATCAAATCGGTCTCCTTGTCAGTAATGTCCCATTTGACTTCTTTCTCT
Organism: Suhomyces terraborum; assembly: GCA_030582495.1. Lineage (NCBI taxonomy): Eukaryota > Fungi > Ascomycota > Pichiomycetes > Serinales > Debaryomycetaceae > Suhomyces > Suhomyces terraborum. The sequence continues at coordinate 14,068 of JAKTXJ010000026.1, read as the reverse complement.
CCTTTATCATGTATATCCTTGCATTCCATAGTTTTACAGTATGATGATGGTACAAGTAATTGCTCATCAAACACATTTGTATCATTAAAATTAACGATTTCTTCACGATCTTCAGATATGAGTGCTTGAGCCCATTCCAACGCTTTGTAAAAGTTTTTAAGGGGTAAGTTTATGAAATACTTGTAATCTGTTTCCTTCACCGTGTAGTATAATAAGTCATAATCATTGAACAACATTGAGGGTTGAGCAATGTCAATAAAGTATATTCTAAATCCAGATTTCAAGTACAATCCAATTTCCTCCATGTTAAACTCAACTTTACATAACTTCATGTAATTACTTTTGCCCTCGCTATTAACATGACTTTCAGATTTAGGCACATCGAACTCTCCTATCTTTAAAAGACAAAATTGTTGTTTAGGTAGTATTTCATTGATGTTTGATGGAGGATATAGTGTCTTTATCGATTCCACATTCTTTTCATTGTGATATTTAATTTCAAATTTCGTTGTACCAAGGCCACTACCATGCTTGATGACAAGACCGATATTTAAATTGTATTTTCCTGGGCTTAGCCATAGCACCTTCTTATATGAGAGTAGGTAAGTTCGATTAATTTCAACAAAGTGATTGTAGATATAGTTGCTTGGCTCATCAATTTTATAGTCTGAGTACTCAGCGTATAAACGCCGATTTTTCAACAAACTATAAATATATTTCCATGAGTCTTTAACATACATGCAGTGCAATTGACTTATATCGTTGCCCGTATGCTGATCCGATTTGTCCATCAAGTTCAAACGTCTCGCAATCACCATTCTTGCTTGCAATCTGAATACGTCTAAGCTCTTGATGTAATTTTTAAGCCAAGGTATAATGTTGATTAATATCTTGATAATATGTTCTCCAAAGCAATCTAGGATTTTCTGGAAAAACAAGTCATTATATAGCATGTAGAAGTGGGAATTGACATACTTCAACGAAGATCCTGGTTCTAGCTTTATAAGCTGAACTTGGATTTCTAATGGGAGCCTTGATATCATCAATATATATGAATCATTCCTGAATCGTTAAAGAAGCAACCACCAACAAAATGTTGCTCTTTTTGTCACGTGAGATATCATATTAGACAACTAAATCAGATTATGATGTATGATTATTCTAAGAGATACGTATTTCACTAACATTTCAATAACATTTGATTCGTTTTTCTGTTCTTCACAGCTTGATGGAATTACCAAAGCGATGTCTTCTTCCTTCACACCAGTATTCAAGATCACGTATCACGTGATAGATTCTCGCCAAGTAGAATTTTCGAGAAATTCGCCAACTTGTATATATTCATAGATTAATCATCGAGTAGCATCTATACATAAAATCAGTAATTGGCAACATGTCTGCTACACACACACCTACCGTTTTATGGGCACAACGTTCCAATGTCGATGATGCTACCAAAAATGTTATTTACTTAACAATTGAGGTTGTGGATCCAATTAATGTGAAAATGGACTTGCAATCAACGAACTTGAATTTTGAAGCCGATTCATCCGATTCAAAAACCCACTATAGATTAAAGATTGATTTTCTTGAGGAAATCGATGTTGAGAACTCTAAGAAAACAGAGAGTGGCTCTCATCTATTCTTAATCTTGAGAAAGAAATTAGCTAAAGAAGAATTTTGGCCAAGATTAACAAAAGAGAAGTTGAAGTATCATTACATTAAAACAGACTTCGATAAATGGGTTGATGAGGATGAGCAAGAAGAAGAACCCGAAAAGGAGGACGAAATGGCTAACATGATGAACTTTGGTGGTGGTGGTCCTGGTGGTCCTGGAGGTCCTGGAGGGCTCGACTTCGCCTCCATGATGGGGGGCGCTGGCGGCGCTGGCGGTGCCGGAGGGCTCGACTTTGCATCCATGATGGGTGGTGCTGGTGGTGCCGGGGGACTCGACTTTGCATCCATGATGGGTGGTGCTGGTGCTGGTGGAGATGGAAACTTTGATATCAGTCAATTGGCAAGTCAATTGGGTCAAGCCAGTGCTGCCTCTGTGGATGAAGAGGAAAACTCCGAGGAAGCTATTGAAGAAGTATCCAAATGAGTGTCTTTTTAATTTAACTAAGAGATTACAAACTTCACTTTCTTGAACCATTTCCAAAATATTATGCTGATTAATGAATTTTGTGGCGCTTCTCGCATTATTGTACTTGAAGAATCTGATTTGTCACTTTGCTGTAAAAAGCTTCTTTTCTCGTTCCATAGTACTTGGCAGTTTTTATTCCTCAGTAGTATTTCTAGCGAATAAAATAATTCATTTAAATCCTTACATGCTGATGATCGAGCAAACGAAGTTTCCAGTGGGTGCTTGTCATCAGCGATAACGTCATGAAATGCTAAAACACAATATCCTGGGATATCACTTTTATAAAGTTGATTTATGATATCGAAGATATCGTGAATGTCTCGTATCACTAGTACTTCTATATTTCTGACTTCGTTAATTTCCTTTGTGTTAAAAGTTTGTATCATCTTGAAGATCTGTTCTATTTCATCGTAAGCTGATATGACTAGCTTTGTTTCGTTATTCAAAGTTTGAACATATTTAATGAAATCGATTAGATTCAAGTAGGTATCACTTAATAATAGCATCTCCCGTAAGTACATCATGTCGTTCTCGAATATCTTGCGCACATACGGGGTGTGCATACACGAGTCGTGTATGAAATCATCAATGAAAAATTTATCCACTGTAACTTTCGAAAATAGTTGAATAGGACATGCATACTTTAGCAAGAGCACCTTGTGCTGTTGTTTGTCGTTTTTCAAGGCCCTTGAAACTCATACCTAGATCTTCCTATTCGACTAGTCTAGAAGAGAAAATTGATGAAACAAATTTGAGTCAAAAAGAATTAAGAGACAGAGTTGTTGCAGATGCACTTGCCAAAGATGAGGAACTTTCCGCTCAAAACAAGCATTTGAGAGAATTGAAAGCTCGCACGAAGAACATAGTGTCATTACTTAACAAAACCCCTAGCACTTTAATCAACGAAAGATTGGATAAGTTGAAATCTCAGTTGAAAAATTTACCCCAAGAAAAGGTCAAACAATTAGATGAAGAATTAGAGGACTTCATACATGAGCAAATGAATTTACCAAAGCGTGAATTACTCAACAAACCTTGGGCAAACAGTAGTCTCAATTCAGGCGAGTTGGAATTTTCTCAAAAATTGAATTCGACAACTTCAATGTCATACATAGGTCAATATCCCAATTTGACTCCAACTCCAGACCACAGACCATATTCCGATCAGGAATTATATCTAAGGCATTTAACACACTCTCGATTATCTGGAAATTTGGGTTCGAAGCTAGTTGATGTTTATAAGCCGAGCGAGGACATCAAAGAACCTCAACATCTAAAGGAAATTTCTATCGTTACCTTGCTTGCTGCCGGTTGTCACTTAGGACATGCTAAATCAATGTGGAGACCAAGTACTCAGCCCTTCATTTATGGTGAGTATGACGGCGTCCACTTGATTGACTTGAACGAAACCATGTCCGCACTCAAGAGAGCTTGTAAAGTTATTAAAGGCGTCTCTAGGAAAGGTGGTGTGATCTTGTTTGTGGGTACTTCTAAGAATTGGGCTCAACAGAGGTCATTAGAGGAGGCGGCAAAGAGAGCACAAGGTTACTACATCGATAAGAGATGGATTCCAGGTATCATCACTAATTACATCGAAGTTACCAGACAAATAAAAGGTGATAGTAAGATTGAAGTTGATATGCTCAATCATCCTACGGAACGAAAAGTTGAAAGCGATATTCTAGTGAAGCCAGATTTGGTGGTTATATTGAACCCAGTTGAGAATAGAACTTGCATCAATGAGTGTATTTTACTGAGAGTTCCTACTATAGGATTGTGTGACACGGATATGGAGCCCTCTTTGTTAACTTACCCTATTCCTTGCAATGACGATTCAGTGAGAGCAACGACCCTAATGACAGGAATTTTATCCAAAGCTGCAAAAGATGGTGTGGAGGAGAGACTTGTTTCAATGAGTGAAAATTCATATCCACAACGTAAACAAAGAATTTCTACTTGAATTTCGGCATTAACGCCGTTCTTCGAAACTTAGCAAATGTAAATAGATTCATCATTCATTACCGTTTATTCTCTGTAATATTGCAAAACTAACAATTCAGTAATTCAAGTCAGCCATTTGTTTCATTGAAACTTTTGAGATGCCTTTGATTTCGATCTCTTTCATAAAATTGAGCTTGTGCAACCTCTGTCTAGATAAATAAGCTTGCACTTTCTGATCGTTTAACGCATCAATCCTAGCTTCTTGGAGACGATCTTCCAATGTGTTCGAATCGACCTCCAATTCGGATACATCATAAATCATTCGTCTATTCATCGGATGGATTTCCAAAGGGAAGCAATATTTATAGGAAGGAAATGAATCATCATTCTCTAATGACAATGACAGTACTACTTTGTTGCGAAACAAACTTAGCTCTAGGGCCGTAATGGTAATTGACATTGATTTTCGACATTCTTTTTTCAAAGAAAAAATACTTGAGCCTGCGCGTAGACATTCTATCAACAACTTTCTACCGTGAGATGTTGTTACATATTACTGATCGACTATACAGCGACTTACTGGTTCTTTTTGTTATCATCTTCACTACTTGGAGAATCATCCTCGCTTTCATCATCAGATCTTTCATCGGCAGTCCCTCCACCAATAATGTATCTCCTCAAGATTCTAAAAATCAAGAATAACCAGTACGCGTTAACAAGCTGAAGCGCACCAATTAATCCAAAAACAATTGGTTGTGAAATCCAACATTTGTATTGCTGTGTATCCCAATTAAGTTCCCATTCACCAACTGTTCTGAATTCAGTCAATACTGACCACAAGATTTTCAAATTGATGTAGTGCCTAAGATATATCCAGACGAGAACAAACACACAAAAGAATGGGCCAGTAAGAATTGAATCAAGATAGTTGAGAACTTTTGAAGTAGCCAAGAAAAAATCAGAAACATCCATTGTAATGAAAACAGCTAAACCCATCCAAGTAAAGTGAAATCTATAAGAGCACCAAATTAATGCTATGGTAATTATGTGATGTAACACTAATTCTGGGAAATCTTTCCTGGGTTTCTCCAATTGCAATATCAACACAACGGACTGTTGCACCCAAAATGCAGCTTGGCCAAGGTAATAGATTTTGAAAAACAAATCATGTGTATAATGTGGGTAACTTGTGTAAAAAGGAGTAGTTTCGAAAAACCACAAAGGCAACTTTGACATTATGTACAATCCAAGGGGACCAGAAACACCATAGTAAAACATTGAGTAAGTTTGTTCCATAAAACGCTTAATCTTTGCTTCCTTAGTTATACCCAGAAATGAAGCGAGAGGTCTCAAAATGCAGCACATCATAAATTCTCTCACAAAAGTGAAGAACAAAGCATAAAACCCAACAAAATAAAAATCATTTCTACCTTTTCCATATTGATCAGTTGTTCCGATTTGGTACGATGGTATCATCATTGCTTTGAAGAAGCGATTGACGGTGGAATCTGGATCTGAAATAAGGTATGTGCACACCGAGAAAGCTAATGAAAAGAACGGAATAATCCATGTTTGCCTATAAGACAATTCATTGAATGCTAGCACCAATTTTCTCAAAATATCCTTGTCGCTCGAAGACTTTTCATTCAAAGCATGAAGTCTTGCGTCGGATCTTCTTCTCAGACCCCTCGAAGTAGGCATGGTAGACAAAGAAGGGGACGTATCACCAACATTGATTATACCCACGGGTGCCCCACGATGACGACCACCAGGAGAAGCACTTAATTGATCTTTCTCCGTCATTTTGATACGTATTGAAAACTATTGACTGTATCAAATCAACCAAGTAAGAGCTCAAGTTGGATTTGTAGTCAAAAGTGTAGATACTTCACTGAATTTCGATGAATGAAAACAAAATATTCTTCGGAAAAGTTAATAGAGTGAGTATTGGGATCCTGTATATAGTGTCCGCACGATTATCTTCACTACGAATAATAACTTTTGGATCATGCGAACAATAGTGAGGAAGGTACGTAGTTTACATACAGTTCGGATTGGAGTCAGAATCATATATAGATAAATTGTCAGTGAGGAGTTGGTGTGTTGATAAGACAATGCTTGATAACAATTGTAGAAATTTTAAACCAAGTACAAATGGTCTCCAATTGTTCATACTCTTGACTATGATCGTTTTGCCTAATCCCTCGAATGTTGTAGTGCAGTATCAGTGGTAATTGGTAATCCAGTGAAATACAAACGATCACGTGATTGTATTTTTGTGGCAAAGGAGAGGGATCAAGTCAGCTATATTCGTACATCAATCCGGAAGGTAGTATCTATACAATTTATCTTATTCCGTGATTACACAACCTTATTATTTTATTCATGTTTAGAAAAAGTGAATTGGAACAATTAGTAAATCGTTCCACCGATGCTACCTTGACCAATGATAACTGGGAGTACATTTTAGAAGTTTGCGATTACGTATCTTCAAATCCTGAAGAAGCCACCAAAGTTTGCTTGGCGATAATTAAAGAAAAGTTATCATCTAGGGATGCAAATGTGATGCTTAGGGGTTTGTCTTTGTTGGTAGCTACTGCCGAAAATTGTGGTTCTAGGATGAAGCAGGAAATTGCAACGAAGTCATTTTTAAACGACTGTTTGATAAAACGATTAAGTGATAAAAAACTACATAAAAGTGTCAAAATTCGGATAGTGGAAGTCATCGAACAATTGGATAACACTTTCAAATCTGACCCATCGTTGAAACCAATTTCTGATGCTTACAATGTAGTTAGAAGGGATTATATGGGCTATCTAAGATCCAGTGCACCAGACAAACCAGCCAAAAAGGAGATCTTACCCAAAGATAAGCAGAAGGAAGAAGAAGAACTACAGCGTGTTTTGCAGGTATCTTTACAAGAGTATGAACGTGAGCAGACTATGAGAAAAAGCCATGTGAAAGATCCCTTGTTGAATTCAGACAATCAAAATCCTCAGAAACGTTCGCAGAACGTTGAAAATCCATCACAATCAGTTGCCAATGTGTCTAAGGTACGTGCACTTTATGATCTAATTTCATACGAGCCAGAAGAACTTTCTTTCAGGAAAGGAGATGTTATTACTGTAATTGAATCAGTATATCGTGATTGGTGGAGAGGTTCATTACCGTCGGGCAAAATAGGAATATTTCCATTAAATTATGTAACTCCAATTGTGAAAAAAAGTCCACAACAGCTTGCTCAAGAAGATGAATTGGAAGCTAAGCTTCTCGTTACTGATCTGAAAAAGGTTGACAAGTTACTCTCTATGCTATCTTCTCCGGCATCTTCAATAGATGAAGATGAGATTACCAATCTCTATAATGATGTTATACCGTTAAGAGGAGAGCTTGCAAAATTCATTGATAAACATGGTACAAGGAAGGAAGAGTTACATGTGTTGAATAATCAACTAAGTAAAGAAATCATCACTTTCAATAATATAATGGATGTCCTGATTGCCCAAAGAAATACTAATGCCTCCTATGTCCCTTATCCATCTACGAATTTCAACGTATATAACCGCAAAGATGTACTTCAACAACAGCCAACAAGTTCTGGCTTTGGTAATGGGTATTTTGATTCATCTCAAAGTGAAAATCACTTTCTGAATATTACTAGGTTTCCTGACGTAAATAGCATGTGAGTGAAAACATTATTATGTACTGCATATACATCGCGCCTGTATTAGAACTTTCGAGTGTAAGTTGATTCTAATATGACCATGAGTGACTTGTTATACTCCCACAGAGAACAGCAGAACAATCAAAGGTTTGAAGATTTGGCCAATACATTGAGCCAGTTCAGAAACACGGTAAATAATGATATACATGGATACGTTCAGCAAGAGAACCTGATCTTGGACTCTTTAAACAACAATTTTGCGGATCTATGGAATAATGTCAAACAAACTAGTAGTACATTGAGGAACGTCATGACTCGAAATGCAAGTTTATCAAAAGTCGTTATGTCAATATTGATTGGTTTCGTGATAATTTGGACATTATATAAATTGAGATGATGAATCGTCTATTTCTTACAAAATATTTGTTAGACAGAATAATCCGGTCAACAAAACTAAAGTATATCGAAAATTAATCGTTTCATTTCTTGTGAATCACATCAGAACCTAGCTTGTAGTTTCCAATTGCACTTCCCCAGTTGATTTTCGATCTCGTGATTGGAAGCAAACGTCTCAAATTCTTAAATGAATTCTGATTCAACTTGTTGAACTCGTCAACGATCTTAAGTGTCAATTGGTTTTCGATTTCGTCTATCAAGTTCATAATTGAAGTTGCGTCCATGCTTTCAAGAGATTCTTTAACCTCGTGTTCATAATTCAATCTGACATTTCCATCTTCGTAATAGTGTATGTCAATTGAGATCTTCGCCGCAAGCTTTGAACCCTCTAGCACATAATGACTCTTCCATTGCCCCGTATAGAAGTTTTCAAAATTACTTCTTTGACCGATAATAATAACGTGTGTTTTGGCGTTGTCTGGAATTATCGTATAGACGAAAGTCGATGGAAAATGATCATTCCCATATGTTTTTAATAAAGTCAGCAAGGGATCATAAAATGGAGGATATTGAACCTCAGGTGAATAATCTTCAATATCAATTGCCTTGCTAGCAGAAAAATCAATGTTGAAAACCTTCTTATTGACGTAATCAATGTATTTGGTAGATCCAGATTGTTTAGACCATTTGATTGCAATGTATTTAGAAGAGATCACAACGCCTTGTTCCTTCATGTATCCTTCCACTGCTTTCTCAATAACTGCTTTTCCCGATGAATCATATACTATGGAAACCAAATCATTACTTACGCCGCTCAATTCTCCAGGTGGCGCCCATTTGATCAAGTTCTGGATAACTTCGTCCAATTGTACCGAACTCGACATGTTGGTCACTATCCTCAGTTCGCTTATTACTTTTAATAGAAATGGTCGTGTATTTGTCGTTTTAGATAATCAGGAAATATAATCTACGATAAGAGAAATGCTCCCGCACCTTCATGAATTGCTTGCAACAATCGCTCTCTCATAATTTGCTCTGAAGAATAATTAGGTAACTTGAGATAATTTGCACAAGTCATCACGCTTGGCAAGTAATCATCATCAGAAAGGTTATCTTCGGCCAATTTTCGAACCACCGTTAATTCGGGGCGTAAAGACTTGAATCCTCCGATTGGAAGTTTTGGGGCTCCTGTAAGAAATTGCAAGAATAATCTTTTCTCTTCCTCAGAAAATGCAGTTAACACTTGAAGTAACGACTTAATTGCACCTGAATCTTTATTGTAACCATGGTTTGCAACCACGGATGATGCAAGTGTATCGTAAGACCAGTCTTCCTCGGCATTTCCAAAGAGTTCGACTAATTCATCTGGAGAAAAAATGATTAGCGAGCTAATTGGAAAAACTTTCGAAAATCCATCCATGAAAGCTTTTGTCTGGGTTAAGATTCCGGAGAATAGCGTTGCATCCAATACAGAATCAATGTAGTCGGATAAATTGCTATGATCGAGTTTTATATTATTTCCATTGGGTATCAATTGATAATCTGGATATCCTGGAAGTTCAAAATAAAGCGAAAGTTCATCTAAAGTGACACCATCCACTCGTAACTCTTGTCTTTCCTTCATGTCGAGGTTAGGATAATTCTTAGTATACTTCATTAAATGTTCAACTGATCTTGCTAGATTCGAATCAACCACTTTGAGGCAAGGAATATCCGAAGTTCCAGTTGTTTTTTGTAATACGAGTCTCTCATTGAAATTTAGGTACTGAACCAATTTCAAGAAGAAAGGATTGAAGTTAAAATCAATAATTCGTGAATCAAGCAATGCTCTAGCGATGAATTTTCCCAATGAAGAAAAAAAGAAGAGAACTTTGCGACCGTTCTCTGAATTAAGTTGATGACCATCTAGTGGAGCTGGAAATAGACCTCCTTCAGTTCTTACAAATGAGTTTTTTTCAGATGTCACATCATCATCTCTCCATAACTTCAATCTTTTCTTTGAAAATTCTTTTGAGACTGTTGAATAAAATTCCAATGTTGGTCCAAGACCAGATCCAACTTCATCGAAGTATTCAATTTCTAATATTCCAGGAGTAGAACCATACATTTCGAGAACTTTAATTGCACTTTGCAAAATCATTTTTCTTGACAACCTAACCTTGTGTCTCGTTGGTCTTCCAAGTTGAGGCCTTTGCATGAGAGAATTGTTTGAATCGCCAGCATCATCACTATCTTGCTTGGTTCTCAATTGCCAATGATGAATGAGCCGAGAGTATCCAAAAGAAGTAGACTGAAGAAAAAACATCCTTGATTCTAGAGGAAACATAAAGGGGTATTTCTTCGCTGTATGAATACACCAGCCCGGAATTGTTCCACTGGCGACTACCAATGGTTCCTCCAATTGTCTATTCAACTTCACGGTCAACTTCCAATTCATAAAGTTGCTGTCCTTAATCAGCACGTAAGCTGGAGAAGCATTCTTAATGTAACGATTCATTTCGTATAAAACCTTTAAAAGATTGAAAATATCGAGAGTGATTTTGTCATATACTTCCAGCTCGTTCTCACTGAGGCTCATAAAAGGTATTGATGACTTATTTTCATTAGCAATTTCAGGGTTAATTTTTCGGAATTTTATTGTATGAGCATTTGACCATAATTGATTCAGGTCCACAGCTTCATCCACTTGTGTTTGCAATGATCTGTAGATCGCCCCATATATTGTTATTTCAATTGGTACGATCTCATTATTTATCATAAACTCAAAACCGTTACCTGCAGATTCAAGATTATCGCGTGAAGCTTCACTAATAGTTGAGTCGTCTTGGAAAAGACTGGAATATCTTTGTCTCAAGAAGGCATCCACGGATTTAAAAGTTGCTATTGCGTGAACAGATAATATTATCCCTGGGGATTCGCTCAAAAACTCATCGTTACCTTGGTTATCAAAAATAAGTTTCAACTTTAATTGCCGCGCCAAGATAGCAGTTTGATTGAATTCTAATTTTGATGTGTACGAAGAATTGGTAGGGTCTCCTCCACCAGATGAAAGCACTTCGAATGATTCCGAGCGTGTTAATGCTTCTTGTAATTTTTCAATCAAATACAAAATCGATGATGGTTTGGAAAGGGTGTCTGTAAAAAAAACTTTCATAAACGATGCATAACAATCGCTGAATTCACGAAAAATATTAAATTCCTTATCAGTTAAAATACGAGAAAGTGTTTCAATGAGTCCAGATGTCAATAGCTCAAAACTTGTGACTGTTTTGGCCTCAAGTAGAGAACTCAAAATCGAAAACTGCTCGTGCAATTTATCGAGATCGATTATCTGTGCCATTTCAGTGTCTGTCAAGATACTGTTGATATTTTTCAATATATTTAAGTTTTCAGAAACGGAAAAACTTCCTTCTCCCTTCTTAGAAAGGTATAACTCTCTTACTTCTTTTGTTGCCCTAAGGATTCTTGAGAGTACTTTATTCTCCGTCAAATTAAACATGTAATCATCGGTAAGTTCTGCGTCAATGAATTTATTTGTATATCCTGTTCTGATCAGTGGATATTCGTACTGATTAGAACTATCATCGCTCTGAGTTATACCGTTGAGGCCAGAATAAATGGTGAAAATATCGTTCATAAAACCCTCTTTCTCCAAGTTCTTCATTAGATGAAAATTATCACTAGTGATCAAACTTTTTGCAAGATACAAAACTCCAATTAACAAAACATAATTCTGCATTTTTACGGAAAGCTGGTTCTTGTAATTCTTTGCTTTAGTATTGCGAAACTGACCTATTTCAAAAGAGTGTCCATGTGCAATGTTTGAAGACAAATTACCCATTATCAGTTCATCAATGGTGGTATCATTATCTCCTGTCACTTGATCATTTACAAAATCAGCCTCTGACTCATTCAATTGATTTTCAGCTTGACCTGTCTCTTCTGAATTTGAATTTATTATTTTTTCACGTCTTTTACGTACTTCGGTAGTCGAGACGTTTTCTGCGTCACTTTCGTCACTGCCCAACATCACGACATCCTTGTCCTCGCTTTTTGAAGTCTTTTGTGATCCGATCAGAATGTCTTTGATTATCTGCAACTTGGTTTGATTGGCCACTGAAGCAAATAAATTTGAAATCATACTGGTTTTTTCGATTTCTAAGGAAAATATAACTGAATTGAATGCCACAACCCTAGATATCGATACAAATACCTTCCGTCTTATATCAAAATTCATAGTTGCCAGAAAGCTACTTATTAGTATTGGCCAGACTTCATTCACAAATTGACGGAAATATCTTGAATTGTCCTTACATAACTCTATTCTCTCGGAATTGATTATTTTTCTTTCCTCAGAGTCTTTATGATTGTCGTCTAGAAATGGAGTTTCAGATGACGAATAAGTAATTGGTAATAGACATGCGATAAGAACAAGAAATTGAGATAACATTTCTTTCGGAGTTGCCATTAAAGCAACAATAGAAAAGTTTCCGTCTGCTGACTGTGCATCAAGTAGTCCAATGTTATCTTGATGTACAGTTTTATCATTTCCAAATTTACTCAATGATTTTGCTATAGTTTTGCCAATTTCACACTCTGTGAGTAAAATTTTAGAAACTTCAATACTAGTGCTTGCAAGTATAACCAACGACTTTAAAAGACTTAATAAGGAACCGTAATTTAAGAATACTTTGGAAATATCCTTGTCTTCCGTGGAATTTTGTGATTTGTTGCAACTAAATATTATTACATTTGTCAATTCCTTTAATAGGGTAACCTTCTCCTTAAACAAAGTGTCCAATAATGTAGGTTTAAATCTGAAACTTATTATAATTCTAGAAATGGCCAACCATCCAAATTCGAGGACAAGTCCATCTGAGTGAGAAGTGACCACTTCAGCGATTCTGTCAAATACATTCTCAATCATTGAAAAATTTTCGGGCGAAATGTTGGAACATGAGTTGGAAACAATGCTTAAGCATTTTCTTTGTGCATGAATAGTAAAAAAGTCAAGGTATTGTAGACATGCCTGGAGTCCATTGTGGGCAATAATTAAATTATGCGAAATTGGATCTTTAGAAATCATTTCAAGTGTCTGCAACGCTTGCTCGGTAAGATCAATATAACTTATCTCCATCAATTTGGTACACAAGATTTCGACTGCTCCGTTGCTGAGCGCATCGTGTATGAAGTCTTGATTTACTTCAAGAAAATTGTACAAACAACGACATGCAACAAGATTTAGTTCCAATTCTTCTGAAAGCTGTTGATCTTTCATAATTGCCACCAAACTCCTTGCCAACTTATTCGATGGAATGAACCGTTCAGCTGTGATTCCGTTCATCATTAATAATCTTTCAGAAAGCTCATTGAGTGTTTCAAGTAAAATATAGCTGTCTTCCCTTTGATTGAGGTTGTTTATAAGTGCCTGAATCTCTCCACTGGTTCCGTCGATATTAGATGTCATTCCACCACCAAACGATATTCCGCCATTCATCAACCTCTGTATTGTATCTTCGAAAGCATTGGGTCTGCTTGAAGTAGCAGAAGCTCCGGAAAGAGCACCAATAGCCCTCAAAAATTCTGAGCGTGGATCACTGTCTGACATATCATGTTCTTCTTCTTCCTCCTCTTCTTCCTCTTGTTCATTCTCATCATCATCATCATCGTCATCTGCAATATTTTCAGTACCATTTTGCTCATCGAAGCGACCAAATCTTAAAGTATTACTGGAAGTACCTTGTCCTTCATGAAATCTCTCACGCATAACTCTCAAAGACCTAGCATTAAGAAGTCTTCTCAAAAACTCGTTTCTATCCAACGGTAAATTAAATTGCCCTTCTTCTTCCTCTTCTCCCTCTTCTTGCTCTTCTTCTTCTTCTTCTTCTTCTTCTTCTTCTTCTTCTTCTTCTTCTTCTTCTTC